>JAARMF010004662.1:3578-14215 GCA_022844705.1 Toxascaris leonina
ATATATATACCTAAAATTGACTGAATAATTAATCTACAAGTGTAAAAATTTCTTTTATAAGTTGAAAGATTACCTCATTAGTTTGTGGATCGAAAATACTCTTCCAATGCCAAATTTTCATTGTCATCGTTGAATAATTCCACTTAAGCAATCGTCATCGGATCAAATTCACTGAAACTTTTTTTGGGATTAACTAAATTAATTTCAATAAATCGTTATATTTCATAAATTGAACGATTTTTAGTTATGAGTACAAGAGGTGATTAATATCCTCATAGACGTATATGATGTAAATTGTGCTCTCTTTGATTAAAGATGAGCATCAACTCGATGATAATAGCACCTATAATATGTTCTCTAATTAGGAACTAATTATACATCAATATGATAATAAAATATATTTAAAAAAAATCGAATACTGATAAAGTGATAAATGATGACTTTCGGAACGATTTACAGAGAGGAATCGACGTGTGATCGTTTTGATGGTTTTTTTCCTTAGTGAGTCATGCGAGTATGGGAAATAGAAAATTGAAGGCGATTTTGTTTGATGTGCGGCAGAACGGGTTTCCCCTCACATCAACACATCATTTCTTACCGCACTTATCGAATAACACTCTCGACGAATTGAGCGCAAATCAAATCATTCCATCTGCACTCATTAAGGCGCTATATCGAGTTATAAAGAGAGTATGAGCATAGATGTAAATATAAATATAAAAATATAAAAATAAAAATAAATATAAAAATAAATATAAATATAAATATAAATATAAATATGAATATAAATATAAATATATAAATATAGCATTCAAAGCATACGTCATAGACTATATTCAATAGGCGTAAAATTTCCACAACAAAAGGAATTCGTTCGTCAGCTTCGTCACATCGCCACAGCAACAAATACACAACTTGTTGATCCGGCCTGTCAAATCTACTCGATATTATCATTTAAATTTCCTCTACCGGATAAAATAGCCTGAATTTTATTCTATCTTACAAAATCTGAAGACTATATCTCAGGTTTATGTGGTGAGATGGAAATTGATTGGATATGAGAGTGTCTGCCCCTATAGACGGATTTGTCCAACTGTTCCGTTGTGCAATATGCGAACGAACGATGTCAAAGTGATGATAATTTTTCGTTGTATCAAATATGCACTATAGGATGCATTTCTGTTGCACAATTTTATTATTCTTCTCCATCTTTTAGGTGTGTAATTTACATTTAAGGACGTGGCAAATTTGCATATCGGCCACTAAGGGGCGGTGTTTTAACCGCTAAAGGTTGACGATACCGCTGAAGGTAGGTATTTTAACCGCTGAAGGCTGGCGTTTTAACTGCTGAAGGTCGGTTTTTTAACCGCTGAAGGTCGGTGTTTTAACCGCTGAAGGTCGGTTTTTTAACCGCTGAAGGTTGGTGTTTTAACCGCTGGAGGCCGGTTTTTTAACCGCTGAAGGTTGGTGTTTTAACCGCTGAAGGTCGGTTTTTTAACCGCGGAAGGTTGGTGTTTTAACCGCTGAAGGTCGGTTTTTTAACCGCTGAAGGTTGGTGTTTTAACCGCTGAAGGTCGGTTTTTTAACCGCTGAAGGTTGGTGTTTTAACCGCTAAAGGTGGATGATATTATAAAGCTAATTTTCAGCTTAAAAATTTGTAGAGCCTGTTATTTTCATTTGATCACCACCTATATATTGAACAAGTCAATACAATCGATGTCTCGGAAATTTAACAGAAACACAAATCACTTCATTCATTGCAAAAATCCTCTCAGACACAATTTCCATCATCGAAAAATATTCTCTTCAATAAATCAAACAATAACCCCTTGATGTTGGTATATTTATTACCATATTGAATTAACCGTTTTTTTTAAAATGAGGACGCATCCATAAACAACAAACACTCTAAAAAACTTGAGAGCTTGCTGTGATTTAATGACTTTTAGCCGGAAATGTTTTTTTCGCAAAGATCTGATTTCTCATTAAATCCTTTGAAAAACATTTATGAAGACGTAAAATAACTGAATATAACACTTATTAATGGGTATTCCAATATACTATCTTATCTTTATACCACCTGCAGATACGATGAGATTCTACTAGAATATGCTTATATCGAAGACGATTCATGAAATCATAGGTAATATCAGCATACATCCCTGTCGATGAGTGTTTTAATGAGGAGAAGTCATGAATTGTAATATCATACATGAAGATAGTAATATCATACAAAATACCTTTGCCTTAGATACCTTAGAAGTCGGTAACCAGTTTGCTGTTCCTCGCTTCTATAGACAGTTCTGTGATGACATTTTGTTCGATTCTTCATGCGATTGCAGCCTAAGGATGAAGCGTCGTCTGCTGACAAGGCGGACTATGGCGTGTGCCTTCCGCCATCTCGATCACCTTGCCCAAGGGATCCGAAGAAGGACACTTCTGTGAATCCTAGTCCCAGTCTAACGTCTCGGACAAAAAATGGATAATATCGCCTACTTTGACTACTGAAGCTTTCGCGCCATGGCCCGGCTTTCACCTAGCCGGGAATTGTGCAAAGCAATCAAGCAAGATATCTTGTGCTATAAACCTGTGGCTAATTGAAAAATTTATCTGGATTCCTAGACGAGCAAAAAAAATCTACGTTCCAATAGATGTGATTGAATAAATAGCTATAGATATCAATGTAATAAAGAGCTGCCAAGTATTACTTAGAGATATATGAAGTAATTTGGGAAGTTGGTAGACAGCGTCGATGAGCCGGTAACAAGGATGTTGCCCATACTCTCCTAATATGCTTTAGAGTTTCATAGCTATTTTCCCTCGTACTGAAATACAAATTTGGCCATGGGTAATGGACCTTCAATCCTTACAAATTTACTCCTAGGTAATCACAATCAATCCTATAATAGTTCGAAGCAATGAACTTTCATAAAAAATTAAAACCCCAATGAAGCTAAACAAACAACTTAGATGAGCTTTTAGCTGCAGATATGTAAGAGGATTCTTGAGGTGCAGGAATGACAAAAGAATATGTAAAATCTAACTGTCCACATCGAATTGAACTCGACCTTGAACTGCAATTGATTATTAATGATCTACTATCTATTTTAAAGAATACGACGATGTACTTTATTATCACTGGTCCTCTCCTTGATCATTAATGATTAGACTTGACCTTTCAGCAATCACTGACCAGTGACCTTTGATGACCTTGATCTTTGAACAGTTTTCAAAAATAAATTTTTTGCTTGCCTCATAGTTGTTGCCAACCTTATTAGAAGGTGTCTTTTATGTAATAATTCATTTATATATCGAAATAATGAGAAACTACTGAAGTAATTGGATTTCTAACATTGTTATCCGTTCTTTGAGTATGTTTTGTCTATAATATTTGTAATAATTTGCCTACAATAATGAGGAAAGTAACTTATAATAATTAATAATCAGAAGGTAATTAATAGGAAAACTTATAACACTTAATGATTATTAGACAGTTAATAAGAACCTCTTGAAGTAATGGACTGAGTAACCTTTATAGGTTATTTCATATTCGATCTATACACCAAAATATCTCGTTGATTGGTTTAGAATATAAATGCTTGCCTTGATGTGCAAGCAAGATTGCCCAATTCTATATAATTGTTGGCATTTAGTTAGACCGATGTTAGACATAACACTGCGTTAGATTCGAGAATAGCTAAGGTAGCACCTGTGGTAATTAAAGGTATTTTTCGATATACCTTGCTAATAGGTTAATAGGCTGTTGTCGTAAGTGTAGTAGGCGAAGTGCAACTAAAAACTTATACCCATTGGGGTTTTCACCATTGATGAGTTACCTTCCTCTATCGCAACATACCTGTAAAGGTAAGCCGAATAGATCCTTCCGTATTGTACATAATCCTGTAGAAGCTGTTTGTAGCGCTTGCCTTCATATTGCGACTATATGAAGAGTTCCTTCCATTCCACATGATTCGTGGATTGATTCAGTCATCTTTCTATTATTTCCGTTACGAAAGTCACGAATATTTTCTCATAAATGAACGGTGATTTTTAATTGTTTATCGATCAATAATTACATCCAATGATACTTCTAATATTGTCGTTTTTACCGATCAACCTCCTCATTTCTGAATATTGGAATATGCGGTGATGAGGAGATATTTTCGACAATTGTCTGAATTATTCTCTCATTAGTGACATCAAGCAAAACGTTTAGCAAAGTGTTTTCCGGTTTATGATAAATGCAAAGGTGATCGATCATATCAGAGGATTTCGGCATGACACATATTTTGGAATAAAAAGAGTAAAACACTTATTAATAAGAAGGCTAAAAATGAACAACTTGGAGGAATGAGCGATGAACGGCTAATGCTGCAACTTCAAACATCTATTGCAATTGTATCGCTGCATATACTATCAATGATGAGTACAAATTTGCAAAGAAAACATGGCGGATGATTGCAAATTATGAGTGGCTTTGTAGCAGTGATGTATAATAAAAACATATTTTAAGCATACATGGGAAGCTCATTTTCCGGCAACGTAGCTAGAGATTGAACTTCTGCATGGAGCAAAGAGTACTGCTATAAATAGCCTCCTGTGGGAAATAAGAGAAACTGTATAGATAAAAGACACCTTCTAAATGAGTCCTCTGTTTTAGGATGATGGGAGGCGGCGGAAGGTGGGAGGGGAGGGGGCGAAGGCGTTGGTCATTAATAAAGGTGCATCAAAATGAGTCCAAGAAATAGTTCAGTCGCAACAATGACATTTGAGTAATAAAGCATTAGGCCAATCGTTGGTCAAGGAATTAGCTAGAAGTAGCCATCATATTCGGATGACAAGTTGAAAGATGATTGTTTACTTCAGCATTAGCATTATTTAGCTTATATCTCCACCACTTATTTTGAGTCCTTTGCAAGATGAAGTATCTATATTTGTTGTCTCGAGTAATTTTGTCTCAGTGAAAACGTCCTCGACTATGCTTTCAACTACCTCAATTATTCATTGCATATGGACGCAAATCTATTCCCGAAAACTGNATTATTCATTGCATACGGACGCAAATCTATTCCCGAAAACTGGAGGAGACATAAGAAGCGATGATCCAAAAAAAATGCATTTTTGATGATTCAAATCAGCTAGGGAAATACTCATTATCAACTGTGCAACAATTCGATTTGAAATGATGCTTCGAGAATTTTTGCCTCAATCCTTCAATTTATTGCAATAATTGCAAATTATCACCATGAAATGCAATACAATATATTACTTCACAATAAATAATGTGGCGTGCTCGCCTGGCTAGCGAGGTGGTGTCACTTATTGGCTACAACAATGCAAAACCATGGGTCTCAGTATCCTAATGGAAGCGCATTGTGACCGGCAGCGTCATCGACGTTCGATAGTCCGGTCAATCAAGTGATAATAAATAATGCAAATTACAGCGTAAATTAATTTGCATAAATTCATCAAATTCACCTTTTACAACTGTTCATTTTATTTCATCTTGTTGCAATTTGATTTTCGCTAATTCAACTAACTGATCTCATAAATATATTACCAAAAAATTTCTTCAATGCTTCACAGCATTATGATCAATAATCGATGCACGAAATGAGGTATTTTTATAGCATTCAATAATATAGCTTATTGCTTCTAAACAATTCACATATCGTTGATTCTTGAGATAAATTCGATTAAATTTACCGCTGCAAAAGTCGAGACAATGTTGTCCTACAAAACGATCAATGTAATTCTCATAACAACACTCCATCATTGGTTCATCATCAAGCGAATATGGTGTCACTGTCATTGCATTTGATACAGATGGCCCAATGAGATGGCCAAAATGTTTGGCCAAAACATCACTTCCGTTCGACAATTGAACGTCTGAGCTAGACAACATATCGGTCAATTGCGCCGTTTGGCCATCTTCAGAAGTGACTAGATGATCGGCTATATAAGTGGAATTTAGCATGCGATTCGATCGTACGCTCCTGATCTCTAAAGAATCCTTGGAGTCGTTCGATATCAAATTCGCTTCTTCGACATGACAAGCAAATAGGGCGCTGACGTCTTCAGTGGATAGGTTACAGGTTGGATGTGCAAATGTTAATAATTCATACACCTAAAATAATAATAGTTTGAACATTGATGTTAATTCAATGCGGAATTAGCTTTTACCTGGCTAGTAAAGGATTTGTGCTTGTAAAAGGGAAAAAAAACGTATTGAACATGGCATAGCAGGAAGCCAGTATTGCACCAAAATGAACAACTGACCAATGGTCATGCATCAAGACGCACTACTGACCAATGGTCATGGCTCTTTAGCTAATTGCTGGCTGTTGCTAGAAGTTAAGGTGAAGCTCAATTATAGCACGTGTTATGACTGGAATGTGGAATGTCGATTACAAACTGTCACTATTTGATTCTTATCACATATAAGCCGTTTTACTTGATGACCAAAATGTCTCAAGGCCATGGACACAGGTCCTGAGATGGCCTTTAAGGACGTGGGATTAAAGATGGTCACGTAGGTCACGTAGGTAGACAATTGTTTCAATTTCAAGCTCAAAATTGAGTTGCCTTTATCACTAAAGCTACCGGTTATGCGACCCATCATCGTTGCATTCGGGTGTTCGTCGAGATTCCATGCTGCCGAACTGATAAGAAAAATATGTCAAAATATATACGTTGCAAATTAGCCTAAATTTTCGTAATCTTACTGACTTTCTTAACCCTCGAATAAGCCATGACCGACTTTTCCAGAGATCATCCTCGAATGATCCTAGAAAGATTTGGAACCATAAAGCAAAATTTTTTGATTCCTTAGACGTGAGAGCAAATTACCACAACAGGATTTTAGTGAATGCATTAATGAGTGTAATTTTCATTGAAAAAACCGCAATATTTCCTTTTTTTTCTGGATGACTTCATAAAACTGCGGAATATTTATTATTTTATAAATAATCTATTTTCTACGAATAAATGATCAGGAAAAAGTTTAAATATTATCAAAAATTTATATTCGGTTGCAAATTATTGCGAATATTCTCACTATCTGCAATGTAGTTAAGTTCGGTAAGCTGGAATTGAATGAACATAAATTCCTTCCAAAAAAAACACTCACAACTTTAGTATTGAGATGTGAATTGTTGCAATATAGCGAGCACGATCCTGACAACTGACAACATTTGGAACGATACTCCTCTTCAATAACCTTTAAAAGGAATGAGTAAAAACGGAAGCAATAGGCGCTAAATGCGGATCACTACAGGCTTGAGAAGAAAACAAACTACCATCAAGGAAAGGGTGCTACAAACACTTTGATGGAATATTTCTTGGTACTGCTACTAAGTACGACTACTATAGGTATTACTTATATGAGATGCACCTTCGAAGTACTCATTTGTTTCTCCTCAGGTATTTTGCCTTCACCTTATCCATCCGAAGAAATAACAACCTAATATCGGTAAAGATTCTATGAATAAACCGATGCATGTGCAACAGAATCTTCAAATGAAGTATATTGCAAGTGAGAGAATACTCCAGGAGATGCAAGAATGAAAATTGTGGATTTATGGAAAGATGAGTGAAAATGTCGAACAAAATGGATCTCACGTGAACGGCACTTCATTCGAGTAATGCCACAGATAATGCCCTTAATGATGAAATTTTTTAGTGCAAGAAAATATTCATCAAAGAAATGAAATGTATTGTCAGCTTTAAGAAGCTAACTGATGAAGCTCTGGATGAGAGCGAGAAAAAAAATAATCCTGAATTTAGCGATGAACTTACTTCTTGCTCAATAGTCGTACTTCTATTGGCGATGTCCCACGTTGTGTCATTTCGTGTATATAATCGCCATCCCCATAGATTCTCATAGAAAATCTTTATAACGTTTGTGCAAAAATTCGCTCTTTGGCGAAGATTTTTACCCGTTGACGAGAGTTTAATCGGATGAAAATAGAGCAAATTTTTATGATACATTTTTGGCCAGAAATCACGTCTTGACCATATATGAAGACTATTGGGAATATCCCTGCAAAAAAAAGGCCCTCAAAATTATTGCATTCATTTAGATTTATTATGAAATATTTTTGTGATTGATTTCTGGATGTCCACTAATTTCTAGATATCCCTAGATATATCTATCCCCCTCCCTCTTCCCCCCCCCCCCCCCTCCCCCGACATTCCACTAGCTCGCCAATTTTTCAATCCTCAAGTTGAGATAAGCTGAGATTTGCACACTTTTCACGATATTAGTACATCAGCATATGAGTATAACACCACCTTCCTATAGGCACCAATAACAACATAGTTTTTCATTTTTGTTTAACCTATGAAATATTCAAGGTACAAGACATAAATTTAAAAAAAAAGTGCCTAGTTTATTTATTGGTATTTATTGAATTGAATAAAAATAGAGTTGAGCAAAATAAGGGATAGATGTAAAAATGTGGAGGATAGGTAGGATATTCAGGACAGGTAAGAAAAAGAAAAATGAGTTTTTTTTAAACAAAAAGGAAAACTGAAGCATTATCTTAACGATATAGCATTCGGATATAAAATCATTGTATTAAAAGTAATCTTCAACGAATCAAATAATAAAAAAATATGTTATATGAAGGTAAGTGTTGCATTTCCGGCAATAAAATATTCACCTTAAAATCATCAAAATAAAACTTACAAATCACCACTACGATATTTAGTAATCCATCCAAGACCAGCAGCAATTTTAGGTACGGCGATTTCATGAAATACACCAGCATCGTACATCACTTCAGCTAATTCATAGAATATCGATGAATTTTCAGCCGGCATATAATACCAATCGGAAACACCCCACACATCACGTTCGGCTAATAAACTGTAACCATCACCAACCTAAATTATATTTGTTGTTAATAGCTGGTCCTTATATCACTTCCTGATTATTATTATCCTCCTAGTATCGGAACATCAGTATACATCAAAAATGATTATCCAAGGGATAGAGATAGAGTTCACAATAGCTATTGAAATATTTTCCCTCGAGCACCAACTTTGTTGATGAAGCATCGCGTTTACAAGATATATTTTTGTAAAATTTCAAGCTTTACAAAGCTTTCTCCTTCAACGATTGCATCACTTTTCGAAATTAAATGAAGCTGGAAGCAATCGATAAATTCCGAACTCACAATTGGGCTTCTAGACTTAACCTAAATTAACCAAATAATAAAGGGGGGGGGGGGGGGGATCATTCGTGATTTTCTCATCCGGTCAATAAATCTCCAATGATACTCTTCTATGGCGTTTATGAAAGGGACTGCTATTGACTTAACCTTAATCTCGCAATATATGAAACGAAAAGTTTTTATTAATTAAATGGTGAATTTAATTAAAAGGTGAATTATGCGATAATTAAATAACAATTATAAAGGAACCTCTTTATTATAAATATGCCATGCTTGTGCTAATTTCGATTGTGGTTGATTTATCAATGTTTCCTTTATAGATGTTATCGTTCGATTAATAGCATTCATACCATATTCACTTTTCCACCAACGACCCTCATGTCGTGTTACACTATTTAGACGGAAACGATTTAGATCGATTGCGTTCCAAAAGTTATAGATTGCATCATCTGCTATAACGATATATCTGAAATAATCCATAATTCTTTTAACTTTTTGTCTTTCACTGTTACAAAGATCGATCCATGCCGTGACGCAATGGAGGGAGGGGGGGGGGGAGGGGGGAGAGCGAAGGGGGGGGGAAGGAGAAGGAGAGCACAGGCATCCCTCATTCATTGCTTTCTTGCCCACAACCTTACAATCGGCAAACTATGCGTTTCCCATCGGCACAAATTGCCCTGATTAAACAGGTGCTTACAACTGATAACCAAACCGGGAAAACCAACCTTGTTTCACGTTGATTCAGAGGTTGGCGTTGCTCAATTTATAGGCAGCAAACTCTTACGTTATTCGCACCGTTATACATTCACTTATTTCGTATGAGTTGAATACTCAGAACGAAAACAACGATAGTTATATAGATTTTTCCCAAAATAAGCTAATAAAAAATGGACACAAAATCGTTGCTGATAGGTAGCCCTAAGTGGTCAACATTGATATCGGAAGTGCTTATTCGATTAATATTCATGCGATTATAAGAAAGACATATATTTAAGCTCCCAGACACTTTGTAAACTTAGAAGAAAATTCTATCACTTCGTTATCAGATGCTGTTCTAGTAGCACAATCAATTCACTCATCCATCTATGGATCTATTGAGGTTTTGCTTATAATTTCAGAGAATCATCCATGTTTCGTCGCTAAAACCTCATATCTTCTCCTGTTAAGCTCACGTTATCACATATCAACAGCATATCTGTTACTTGCAATCAGTGAATCACCCACATACCCTTTAATATTGCGTAGTCGTAATTCGATTGCCTTTGAGGTGCAATAATATGCGAAAAAACCTTCATTTATCTCCGTCTCATAGAGATGTATGAAACTCACTGGAACGATTTCTGGGAATCCACTGAAATAATATCGCTTAACAATTCCATTAAAATTCATTTAAATTGACATTGAACACTTGATTATGAGGCATATCGATCCATAACGGGGGGGGGGGGGGGGGGGGGGGGG
>JAARMF010004663.1:0-13312 GCA_022844705.1 Toxascaris leonina
CCGGTGTACACATCCAATGGTTAAAATGACACGCAACACTGCCAAGAATTCATCACACAAACAACACACGAGTTCCTTATTTATCAAACATATCGACGAATTCTAAGTAAACAATCTTGGAACAAAGCGCCAGAAAAATGTCCTTTATATACATGACAATAAATGTTGCACGGCAGCAATAGAGGTGTAACCGATGAGCAAAAAAAACAAACAAACAAAACACTGCAATTAAACAATGAACAAATGTTGTCAACAAACCATATGATTTCCTTGTTTGATAGAGATTAAATATCACTTCTAAATCCACATCGACGTTGTTGACGTAAATATCATTTCATTAACTACTGAAAACAATAAGCTACTTTTCCTTAGGAATTCGCATAAATTGGTATTGGTTCTGTGCCTCGCTCAATTCCTCTTCAGACAAATCTTTACTGGAGAAGACGAAACAGCACACCGTGTGCATGAAAATCAGAAGTCGCCTCTTACTATCCTTATTTTCGTATATTAGTCAGTTCCACTAAATATATAGCCGAAAATGAAGGAATTTGAGGAAGAAGTGCAACAAATCTCCTCCACAACCAGATTTTTTCCACATTGAATGGACAATTGAATGATGGCACATCAGATTAATTATAAGATGTGATACGACTATTTGAAAGGAGAATATCGCCAACGCAGATCTAAGTCGAATTTCATTTCATCCAATGAAGTGATAACATTTAATCAGAAGAGCTTAATTGCGGAGAACATTCAGAAACGCTTCTTTTGGTATTTGCACACGACCGATCAATTTCATTCGTTCTTTCCCTTTCTTCTGATGAGAAAGTTTCTTATTCAATCGTTCCATTCCACCGCCTAAAGATAATAAAATCGTTAAACATCGCTATAAATGAGCGAAAATAATTAAGCATTATTATACATACAACTCATTCAACGATGCATTCATTCCATAGCCTCGAGCGATATAAAGTCGATTACACAAATAATGATGATAGGATGCGATCAAATAGGGCTCTAGTGCAGGAATTGGATGAAATGTGATGCAGAATTTTAGAATTTTAGAGAAAAGATGAATTTCAATGAAGCAGTTCCATAGCAGCTTCATCACTGCAGTAATCGCCTAAAGCCGAAACACTGCAACCAGTTGCCACTCGTTACGGCACACAAAATCTAGGCATTCGGCTCCTGCCTTCTCGTTTCCACCTCATAAACCTTTTATCCAATTTCTTTATATTATCATTACCAAGCGGAAAAAGTGCCAAAGTCCATCCTCGGTATCACTTATGACAATGAAATTAGAGAAAAACACGAAAATCTGAGAGATGAACACCAATCAAACATGCGCATTTGACTTCGACCTGTTAGCATTTTTTTTTTTTACTTTGGAAACAAAGCTAAGAGATGGCGTGTCACATCAGCTTCGTCCTNNNTTTTACTTTGGAAACAAAGCTAAGAGATGGCGTGTCACATCAGCTTCGTCCTAAGCTAAATCGCAAAGTTGTTGAGCGTAAAAATCGCCGGAAAAATGGAACGAACATGCTGTCGATGACTATAAATAGTCTAATCAAAGTTTCCTTTTCATTCTTGTAAACTGTGGTGACATATCCTCAAGCAACACAATTTGAGCAGAGGGTAGTAATAGGGTGCGCTGCGTTCATAACAAGGATCTAAGCATGACGTAGTTTTAATATGATGTCAGTGCGACATAAACCATCGTTAATTGTGCTAGTCGAGTTGATGAAAAACAATGAGATGATTTTATTTAAGCTTCACCGTTACTTAAAAATAATAAGAAATTAATACACTATATGTAAGAGATCATATTAAACTCATTTGGATAGATCTGGTAATGTGTAGAGGAAAAACATACTACTGTGTGATGGAATGAGTTCTTAAGCGACGTAGGAGGGTGGAGGATGGAAGTGTTCATGTGAAGAAGCATTTTATAACCGTATTTCCCTTTGCAATGACTGTTGCTACCGGCCTCGCAAAAGCAGAATATTCCTAGAGATCACCTGCAATGCAGGAATCTTCGAATCTGAGAGATACTGCGAGTAGAAATAATTAGAACATCCAAAGTTCACGCTCATGTAACAATCAAATGAAAGCATGCCTCCAAAATTGCCCTTCAGCAACTGTGTGAAGTCCTTCCGCATCGGTGGGATTACGGCCTGTGTGACTACCTTCGAAGAGTTGCCTATGGTCGCTCTAATAACCACCTCAAACTGCTGCCGCGGGATTTCCTTCAAAAGTTTTATAAAGCAAGCAAGATATGAACGTGATGCCAGCATTATTTAAAAGAGCTTCTTAAATAACTGGCTCAATTAATTAACTACCCACACGGATATCACCTGTAGAGGTTGCTCCGCCAAAGGCTTTTTCCTCAATCTTATAGAAAACATGACTCGCTTCTGGCTGTTGTAATAAGCTTATGCTGAACATTGCTTCAATACAACACACTTCGTGTGTAACCCTACAAAACATAGTAAAGTCACCTCTTACAAAGGTCTGCAGATTAAACTTATTCTTCACTTTCTGACCTGCTCTCCAAAATCCAAAAATTTCCCTACCTTTCATATATTCTTCCCAGCCTACTTCCTCCGTTCAGCTATATTACACCACAAGGTACTATATTTTACCATAAAGAATTAGGTATAGTGTACGACGACCGCACATGAGTTTTAAATTCTGGACAACCTTTCGCAACCTTGAGACGATCAATTTTGCACGTTCTTTGAGCATCGGCGCCGGAATCACTTGTGAGAATTCATTGATCGGCGTACCATTAATCGATATACACATCCTGAGCAAGTCCACTTCATCGTATCCATCCAACTCATAGTCGAATGACGCATAACCACTGAATTAATGTGAGCAATATTCGAATCGTTAGCTAGGCACGATGAGCGGACAACAATTATGAAGGACAACAGNGATTATGAAGGACAACAAAGGTTCAACATATCCGCTATTTACAACTATCGTTGCTAAGACTCCCAATCTAGGTAGTGCATTACAAAGTAGATGGGCTCCAAATAACTAAATAAGAAAGAAAGAAAAAATAACATCATACGCAGAATCATGATATATAAGCTATTAATTTCAGGCCACAGTCTCACCACTCAGCCATGGAGGTCAATATCTTTCTTTCTCCATCAATTGCCTACACCAACATCTGCTGCCGCAAGACGAGGGCGGATATGACGACGACTGATAGGCAAATTTGATTGTACATCAGTAGTAGGAATCGGTATGTGAGAACGGATTGCAGATCCCATGCGTGACAATCTGACGTCTTGGTCATAGAGTGGTGAAATGCATGATCAAAACGGAAGACGATTTCAAAAGGATCCCTCCTTCCGCAAGCTCTCTTCAATACTGCGTTCAGTCACCTTTTTTATTATATAATGTCGCCCCTCAAACCTATACAAAACTTTTCCAGTAATATGCCATGACTTCCAATGGACGAGGTTTAGAGTGGAACAGCAAAGTGATCGAAATAAACTTCGAAATCAAGGAATTCACTGAAACAGTACTCTCTCGAGACTCTTATGAAGTCTCCAGAGAATATTTTGACCTATAACTTCGCCTCATCCTTACTAAAGCAAGCTATTTAATCACCTCAATTTTTTCTCTCTACTACCACTAATTTATTTCATCAGTTCACTTTTGGCCGATGGACCCCCCTTCCTCACATTCTTACCGCTAGCTCACCACTCAATGTCAGCATACAAAACGAGCAACACGTTTTTACCTTGTAATTCTTTTTAATCGTTCAAAAAAGTCGACGAGAATCTCGGCGAGTGGCATTCGCCATGTGACAGCAAGTCTCGAAGTATCAATCGACTGCGTTTCCCCACGTCGTCCGCGTGCCGCCGCACACATTGAGTTTACGGCTCCCATATGCTCATTAGGTATTAGCATCATCAGTTTCACCATCGGCTCCAGAAACATTTCAACGTCGCCTGGTTCGGGAAATTTTGAGGGATCCAAAATACGAATTTCCGCCTTCCCATCATATCTAAAAAGCAATCATTTAATCACAATATTCATTATTAACGTGGAGTGCTAATTGTTCTACTGCACTATTATGATGCATCACTTGGTCATCTATTATCTCCCGAGACAAAGATGATGTCAGTGTCGGAGTGATGGTGTCCCTTGATCAAAATCATATGCTCAAATGTCACCGCTATCACCATTATTGTAGAAAAACTTGAAATGCGGAATCTGCAAAAGAAAACTGGATGTACCTAGATAGAATAATTTATAGTCCGAAGAAGCCCAAATTGTTCTTTAAAAGAAAAAAAAAGGAAAATTTATGAGCATTTTGCGCCGTCAGTTCTCGCGTTGATCGAAAAATTTTGACATAATTTGACATGGGTATTTCCAAACTGCAACTATATCTTCTAATCACTACGAATATTTCTCAAACTTTTTCCTTTTCGGTGAGGAAAACGAACAGCGAAGTAGTTGAGTGATTCAGTGTGCGGATTAGAAACAACGAAATGATAATGAGAGTGGTTGGAGTGATAAGCTATCCGTGATAAGCTATTCGCGCTTCGATAACGACAATGTACAATTTCTCGAAGGATATGGGCCTACCTTTTCTTTCGAATGGTTTCATTGTCCTTAATAAGAGCGCGAAACTCCACATTAGGCGCAGTAAGAATCACATTTGCGCGATATTCTTGCTCTAAGCGACTACTGAACACCTGTAGAATTAAAAATAAACTTACAACTTGAAACATTCAGGAAAAACTTTAATCCGCCTTTAATATCTGCAAAATTTGATTCTAAAAGAACGAGACGTCGTAAGGTAGCACAACTGTCATCTGAAGATATGTGTTCTATTACTTACTACAATTTAATGAAACTTCCAATCAGCTCCATTAGGCAAATATCACTGTCGGTGGAATGGAATATCACTCTCTGCCCATTCACATAAGGTCGCTTCTATTTTAAGTGGCCTTTTTTGAGTTGGTTAATGCAATCTTACGTTCATAATATCGAATCCGTTATGCGACACCTCTTTGATGTCTCTTCCACCCAATACCTGCATACGGTTTTGCATGATGGCACAATAACCTATTAATTGAATTATTTTAGTTGCATCACATCGAAAACAAATTATACCGCAGAAATCCTTCCTGAGGAAATTTTGTCCGCCACCCTTTCGTCGTAGTTACCGCTATTCCTTGGAACAGCTGATGTTTTCACAAACACGACAAAATCGTTTGCTTTTGCCGACCGAAATTTATTGGTTAAGGAGACGTTATCAAACCTCAATAACAAGTCCAGAATAATGAAATATTTCGGCACATGTCGCAAAAAATAAATCTTTGAGACTGAAAGGTGGTTTGAAACCAGCTAAGCTCTGATAGCCTTATTTTCTAATCAAGTGTAACGAACTGAAATGGCTTCAAGCACTCAACCTCTAATTTGTTTCGGCGTGCATGCAAGTGGAATTTGCTATTACCAAACTGCCACAACTATCACAAAAAACTTCCTTTCTTGCAATAATTGAAAATTTCATCACAGTTTCAACTGTTCAATAATTTTATAACTTGAGACAAGGAGAACAAAGAACCCACCTCCATATGAAGAACACCAAGAAAGCCTATTCGCCATCCGAGTCCCAACGCCGGACTAGAATCCGGAGTCACTTCTACCGAAGGATCGTTAAGTGCTAGCTGTTCAACGGCGTGCTTCAATGAGTCATATTCACGTGAGTCTAGCGGGTAAAGGCCCGCGTAGACGGTTGGCTTTACAGGTTTGAAGCCTGGTAACGGCACAACTTCATCCGATGATTCGCCCATGAACAACGTCTCTCCCGCTACTGCTTCTTTTACTGTTTTCATATTCGCTATTATATATCCAGCTTGACCAGCATACAACCTCTGAAATACAGAAGCAGATGCTTAAACGAAAGCTGAACGGCGTTAACGTTCCTCTCTTTCAATGATAGAAATAGTCAGCCCTTCATCGCAGTACAAAAGTAACTTCAGATACGGGAATTCTGCTCACATTCATTACTTAGGCGGAATATAATTTTGTCAGGATGGTTCCTGAGTGGTGGTGTCTACTTTCGCTCGGCCCGATGCGGTGATGGATCGTGGACTGGCCGTCAAATATGACGGTTACCCGCGAATATATTGAATAAGCAGGCGCGAATCAACCAACGGCGAAATCCATCAGGTTGTGAGTGGGGTTGGCGGTGGCACATCAGCACTTAAAAGATGGTTTTGTGTCACAGTGAGTACGATCCGCCGAAAAAGATCGCAGTCCCTATTGCCTTGTAGGTACTTCGTGGAAGAAAAAGGCTAGGAAAAGGAAACTCCGATGAACCGGAACCTATGTCGCCAGCAGGCCGGCCACCAGGCGATGTACTACTGGCCACAGTAATATGGAAAGTAAGATCCACTGTGATGTCAATATGGCGTTGACTGAATGCTGCGAGCTCAGCATTGCGAAAGATCGAAAAATTGTCAGCTGCATCGATGGAGAGAACGAAAGTCGATGAAATCAAAGCAGTTCAAGATATTCAAGGTATATATATATACATATATATATATATATATATATATATATATGTATATACCNGTTTTTATATATAAAAAGTATAAGCACAAATGTGAATGCACATACACGTACATATGCACATACGCATATTAGGTAGAAGAAAGGTCAGAATTCACCTCAATCGCCAACACACATCATCGTACATGACAGCTGTCGCACCTATTTTTTTCATGAAAGAGCGCTAATATTTCTCATAATCCAAAATTGTATACATCCTCTGCCTGTAACAGTGAAAGCCTTCCTCAAAAAAGCCTTATGAATGTTGAAATGCCGTAAACAAAAGAAGCACTTACTTGCACAGGTGTCATTCCAGGGTGCATTATGCCAACTTCGATAACCTCGTAGCGCTTCTGCGCATGAAATGAACGGATGACATCCCCTCTAGCAACAGAGCCTTCTTTGACGAGAATACACGCAACTGCACCTCGAAACTTATCGAACCAACTGTCATAAATTATACATCGGAATTGTCGAAACCGATCAGCGGATGGCGCTGTTATTCTGAAGAAATATTAACGACTGCTGCTGCTTCTCAATACGATAAGCATAGACAGATCTACAATTTCGGCTTACATACACTTCCAGATATATCAGTTCCTCTGACTTCAGTAGTTGAGTTTGTAGGCATACCGTATTCGAATTGTTCAAACAATAGTAGGATTGCATTGGCTTCAGACCCGAATTCAACATTTTCCTTAGATAATGAGATACCTTTAAACTGGTTTCTACTCTTACAGCGAATGATTCCAAAATTTTCCAATGATGGAATTATCAGGACAGTTTCAGATTTTAATTGAACCTTTCAAATGAAAACGGGAAAGATCAAAGATCTATAAGCACTTCTGCTAACGTCAAGCGTAAGCCTCGTTTGCGCCATTCCAACAACAGATTTAACGGCCCTCTTCTCCGCTTTCAATACTGCTCCTATTGCCACTTCCTTCCACGTACTTCCCGACCCATTTCTACGCCATTCTTCTGATGTCGGTTTTCATCACAAAAAGGATTCGGCTATTTGCAGTCAGATTACAAGTTAGTTAGTCTTGCTATCTCATTTTGCCTTCAATGTAGCATTTAAAGCTACACTGCAGAAAACGGCATATGCTTATCAGTCAGACCAGTTAGCTAAAGCAGCAGAAAGATCATCAAGCGAATCACCGACCTTTGCACGATGGAATCCAAAACCATTGGTACGTTCGTTCCTGATTTAGCCGAAATGCGGATGATATCGTTCGCTTCGAATTCGAACAAATTCTGCATTTGAGTTTCCACCTGAACGCAACTATTCAGTGAGTTCTGTTACGAAAACGCGCTCTTCATCGGTGCTCACATCTGCCGTACTACTGAAAAATTTTTTATCTGGAAGTACTTGGCATGGTTCAATGAAATGGCATGGGTAACTATGCTCTGTTTTCTTGGTTTCACTCTACTAGATGGCATATTGCATGAATGATTCCTCCAATCTAGCATCTCTCTCCCCCATACAATTGTATCCTTCAAATCAGGAGCCGCATAGATTATCACAGGAAAACAACGATTCCCGACGAAGTGATGCTTATATGTCGTGGTGATTATTAATCGCATTCTCAAAAATATGCGATTTTTAATTTTGCAATTGATTTGCATCCATGCGATCTAATCCAGCCATCATACCGATCACGAACTGACCACCGTAGCGAAAAGAAAGCACTTAAAAATGGATACAATGCGGACACCTGGTTATTGGTCAGAATCTGGAAAAAATGCTTCCTAGATAGGGCAGGCGGAAAGGTTCGTTACGGACTGTTCACCAAATGTCCTCTCATTGGCTTCCACCTAAACTTCACAATCCAAAACTAAGCGATGTATTAATTTCGCATCACGCTGAATCTGGCGAATTCGCAAGAAGAAAAGCTTATTGCTTACATCGGCGATATTCACTCCTTTAAGATCGATTTTGTTGATGACTGGTATAATTGTCAATCCACGTTCGAACGCCAACCAAAAATTGGCTATCGTTTGTGCTTGAACGCCCTGAAAAAAAAACCGATTATTTAGTTTTTCATCTCATAAAAGAAATGTTGCCTAAAATTATTTCACCGAAATACATCGTTAATATGACTACTTATTTATTTTCCACTCACTCATCCACTCCCCTCTCTCCCCCCCCCCTTCTCAGAGTTGGCATATCAGCTAAAGAAGAAAAAAAGACTCATAACCTTGCGTTGAGAAGTAAAGAAAATGCGAAAACATGAAACTAGAACAAAGAAAAAACGAAAATTCTAGGTAGCCATCATAGTAGCACAGAAAAATCAATGCTAGAAATCGATTTAAATTACGTACAATTATCTGTTCAACTAATTAACCTAATATATTTCCATCCACTAGCAGCAAAAACAATTTCTGCAAGCCGAATAAGAATAACACTCAATCCCTTTGCCAATAACTGAGATGTAATTTTCACTATGTTCAAAAAAACATCAAGAACACCGCTAATTTTGAAATTTGAAAACGGTAGAGAAATCACAAATAAAATATAATGGTTAGATAAGTATTCTTTCTAGACAAGCATCCTCTCAGAAATTTTGTTCTCAAAAATTGCCGAATGCCACAAATTCTGTGGCTTAGATTAGATGAATATAACATCTCACGAAGTGACTTATATAAACACGGAAGTGTATTCGAAAACGGAAATGGGAAAGACCTGATTTGCAGCGACGAGAAGCAATATGCCATCGGATGCAGCTAACGACCTTGAGACCTCAAAATTGAAATCTGCGTGTCCCGGTGTGTCTATCAAATTCAGCAGCAAATCCTGAATGGTCATTGTATACTCGACGAAATTTCATGCATTATTCATATAATTTCATAAAATCTCACATATTTTTCTATATTCTTCGAGAAATTGTTAGCAACACTTATCAATATAACCCATTCTCATTACCGAACTCATTTGCAGAACACATTTACTCCAAAGCAACTGATAAGCAATCGTTGCGATGAACTTATACGTCGTGGAGGTCCGACAATTTCTCCACTATTCGAACAAATTTCTCCAGAATGAGTCAGAACTTCTTCCGTTTAGATACGCTTAGAAAATTGCCCACAAACCTCAAACTCCATTCAAAACATTTTAGCACATGATTTGATTTTGCAGTGAGCTTTACTTATCACTCCTCGAGAGAAATGAATGTGCATAGTATGCATTTTTGTCAGGGTTAAAAGCCTTGAGATGTATGAACAGCAAAAAAACATTCCTAGTTAGAAGCATCTCCTGGACATTGCTTCAATAAACGGATGCTTTGACACAACCAAAACTTTTGACTAGAGAAAAAGGTTGGATTTAAAAGTTTCATGAAAATAGAGGTGACACAGGTGAGGATGGGGGAGGGAAAGACACACGGCGAAATGATTTGAGAATTTCAGAGCAGTACAAAACTTCTGGAAAATCCACTGAAACGAATTCAAAGCTTCGTTCCAGTCGGACCCAACACGGAGAGAGACTGTTGAAATTTTCTCTTGTGATATTCGTACGATTATTTCACACATATAATTGACGAGATATACGCAAAATCGCCAACCTTATAAACCATAGTGCACGTTTGCGCCTTCACCGTAATGCCACGTTCTCGTTCTACCTGCAGATTAGAGTCAATTTTGTTGTTCGCTCCATATGACGTCATATCCAATGACAACCGATCATGGTTTCACTCGCTTCATATGAATTTTTACTTCACTTCTTGGTTACATAATGCATGAGACGAACATACGCCGAAATTCCGAACAGAATTTGATCTGACTGAGCCGAGAAATGGATTAGGAGGAAGGAGGGGGTGGGGTGAGGGAGGGAATAATATCGGCAGGTAGATTAGTTGGCAGATGATATTAGAAATGTACACTTGCTGAGTTAACAATGACATAGGTGATGAAAAAAATTTCTGAATTGATTCTAGATGGGAACCACTCGCACAAGCATGAATCCCACATCAAGATGATCCCTCAAATGGCTGTCAAGAGTTCGGCTATATACACTAGCGAACAGAAGTGCCTTCACATTTTATAGAGTGAGTGCGTATTACGAGTCGACGTGACTGCAGAGACTTTTTCGCCCATGCAAATGCCTTTGCGAAGGCTATCGGGAGAAGAAGCAAAAGAGCAAATGAAAAGCCAAAGATACAGCAGATCTCGAGACGTCCACAGCTAAGAAATCTGCAGAATTTTTTCGAGAGTGAATGAAGATACCTGAAGCCGATCAAGCATCTGCTCTTCATGCGCTGAATCGACAACACCAGTTAACTCTAAAAGCCGATCGGCCAATGTACTTTTGCCGTGATCCACATGCGCCACGATGCCAAAGTTGCGGATTTTATCTGTAAGCAATCACCCTCTACTAATTCTGATCACTGAGAAAACCTCGAAAAAATTTTTAAAATTTTGAAAGAAAAATTTTGAATTTTGAAAAAAATTTTGCAAAAATTAGTCCAGTGTCGTTCAATTCTTCGAAGCAATGTACTTGCACGTTATATACATCGATGCTTTAACCGATAATATAGAGAAAAAGCCTCCATAATACGCGATCGCATCATGGCACAAGGATGAGTTCGCCAACTGACGCTTTCATAGCAGCATCGTAGAATAAATTAACTCCTTTTTTTATGAGAGATAATGCAATTGCGATTAAGGCGAATGTCTACGCAGACATAAAAATGAGGCGACAAAAACAACTCACCTGGCGTGAAAGCGGATACGTCGACAAGCTTGGCTGGATCGTTCGATCGACTCAACTTCGAAGCGTACCTTAATGGCGTACGGTTTGCGATGAACACTCCACACCAACGACAGCATCTCATCAGCCCTTAAGCAAAACTCGACATCCGGTACCGGTTGTTATCAGGGATGGAGTTCACCCACAAATTCCGACGTTTACCTAACGAACAACAATGCGGTTACATAACATACAACCAAAAACCTACGCTGTAATGAATTTTTTTTTGGCCGTTGGAATCTCTACGACCCGATTTCATTGTTTCCGTAACATTTGACCTCTTCAACATCACCTCCTCCTTACCTCGTCGTCCCTTCCGCCCTCCCTCCCCACCCCACCACATTACTGAAACGCCGAAGTTGGAATCTCCAAAGAAGAACTTTCTTTCGGAGGGATATTGAAGAGTTCCCCAATAACGTTACATTGGGCACTACTTCATTGGCTTTAGCCTGTATAAGTGATGCTATGCATATACTCGTGACTTTTCTCTGAAAATAAAAAAACTCTACATTTCGTGACCAATTAAAAAAAGAATATACTTCGTTCATGTATTTTACTTAGAAACTCGAATGCTTTCGATCTTTTCAGGCGGTTTTTTGACAGTTCCCTCAACTCTTTATGAGGCTCATTTTTCAAAGCGAACTTTTATATGAAGTGGCCAAAGGTGAGGGACTCCGATTCTGATGAAGTACAAAATTCAGAACACATTTCAGCCCTGCAAATAAATTGCCTCTTGCTAATTGCAATTCTGAAAAAAAAAGAGAACTCAATTTTCTAACTTCGACTATTTTGACTTCAGAAATTCTACGCACCCTTTTTTGAGAAAGACCGAATTCACTCGCGAATCGTACAGCCGAATTAAATTGAGCACAACGCTCTTCCGACACAATGCGCTATCTCCTCGAGTGAGTCTTATAAAACATGGTAAAACGTGGTGAGCCGTTCACTGAAATGTTTCGAAAATCTGTGCAGAGCAATCCGTGCTTCTTTCGTCGATGAAATCCACAAGTGATTTTTTTTTCAGCTAATAAAAGCAAAACCAACAACATCTCGCCTCAAAACCTGTAAACATCCACTGCAGTTGAAAAACTCTGGCCTGAAACGAGTCGAAAAATGCCCTGAGAACAATGAAATTTGTCGCATCGAATGTCGTAAATGTCATAAACACCTCNTAGAAAAAATGAAATTTGTCGCATCAAATGTCGTAAATGTCATAAACACCTCTATCAGAGGTATTTAATTAAATATGAGGTGATATAAACATATCACGACATAAAATTCACATGAAACATTATATTGGTATCACCGGACAAAACAATGAGAGTAAACATTAGCACACTTGTATATTATCGTTAAATTAATAGACTAATGATGATGAAATTTTTCCGGCCGACCTCAAAAAGTGAATCGTTTCTCCTATTCGGTATCGATGGCTATAATCGTTGATCGATGATGACAATTCATAGACTTATTACAACGTTGAATACATTAAAATGAATCGCATTATGAATCGCGTAAGTTCACAATCCTACGAGAAAAATGTGTTTTTCTCATTGATTTGCGATCAAAGCCTCAATAAAATGAGAAAAATATTGCCGCAAATGCTGCATAATTTGCGATAAACTTGTCGATATTAAGAGTTGCAAAGAGGAAATATGCGTGAACTCTCATCGATTGAAAAATTTATTAGCGTTTAATTCAACAATAATAAATGGAAAATAAAAATGAAAAAATTGTTGCATAAGTTTGAGATCATGATGAAGAGAGAACGAAACGCTAAAGTGCTCGAAGTTGATTTGTGGAATTAACACGAAAGCTCATTTGATGATATTGACGTCTTATTTAAAAGCCGAGTACAAAATCGCATAAAGAATCTCTTTTTTTTTCGGCATCTCTTATCTCAAAGAATCTCTTATCATTGAAATTATGAGAAGAATTGGCGTGGAAATGTGTATGTTTATGCATTCAGCTCCCGCCTTCCCCCCC
>JAARMF010004664.1:0-14213 GCA_022844705.1 Toxascaris leonina
CACAAATATCAAATCTTAAGGACAACGTTTGAGCTCAACAAAGAGTTCATTGCATCTTTCATACCTGTTGAAAAATTAGAAGACAAAAGAGTGTTTTGTGGTCCGTAGACATTACGGCTTCTTTGGCTTAGGGGTGGAGCTGTTCAAATTGTTTCTTATCTGCAAATGGCTAGGCAGGTATTTGAGTATGTATATGCTACAGAAGTATTCATGTAACATCCATCAGTACTCTTTACTTCTTGCTTAGGCTCAAAATAAATGATATGCATAGAAAGTCGATTACATGGGCGTTTAATTCGACACTGCGATAACACTAATATGCACACATAACTTCTGTTAGCACAGAGATCTGCCCCAGTGACCATTCAGGTTATGGAGGTTCATTATTACGTGACCTTTTATAGGCGTAGGTGCATAACAGGTTCATTCTAGCTCTCAGAGGTCAAACCACAAGGCTTTCAATAACGAGCTGTAGTAATGCCGCAATATAGTTCTCGTCAAACGAATGTTACAATGGTCTACCAAATGTTACAAGATGTTCAGGTATTTGCAGGTCTGCACACCTATCCACTCGTTTCAGTTTATGAACCGCAAAAAAACGAGAAATATAAGCAATGTAATCCACGTATGGGAATCGGCACCATTCATTTTTTTGTTAGACTTCTATAGCTTATAGGGGCGAGAAAAAACCTTTCCGGCCAGAATTCAGTGAATGACGCTTCGAACCAGCTATTTTAACACAGAGATTTGTTAGCATTACTTTGATGCCAAGAACTTCGGGTGCTGCAATTCTGATGGCGAGAAGCTTTATTGAAAGGGTAATATGGAGCTAAAGTCGTTTCGGTATAGCCATTTTGGTGCCAGAACAATCAAGTGACAACGATAGTTTGTTGTCGCCATTCCGGCTACAGACAAAGGTTTATACAACAACTGACAAATTTATGAGAAAGACTTCATGAGTTCCATCCACTAGTTGAGAAACGACTGGTTGACTGGTTAATATCCGGCTGAGGTATATACAAAGTTGCGAGAAAATTGCCGAATACTGCAATAAGAAAGCACTGATTATTGCTTATATTTTATAGTCGCCGTAGTAAGGCAAGCTGGTGAGGTAATCTCTCTATCGTGATTGTAGGAGTCGAAAAAAAAAGATTTTAAGAGGAATTATGAATTTATTTTTATATTCACATACTTGAAATGCAGACTATTTTCACGAATTAGAACGCACAAAACTCCTTTTATTAGACGAGAGAAGAGATTGAGAGAAGACACGCAACTTCTTCGGAAAAAAAAATCGAACTCTCCTATTCAAATAAAGACTCATAATGACTTCGTAGTTTCCCTACTTTGCCAGATTTCAAGTTTTTTTCCGGCAATCTTCCTAGCGCATAAGATTCATCATCTTTAAACCATCACAAGAAAAAAAAAGAAAGTAAGAAACAACATACAACCGAAATTACCACAGCGCCATTTATATCACACATCTAAAAGCAATGCTAAATTCGCTTTGAACAGTCGATCTGTTGAAAAGGGAGATTGAAACGTTTAGCTCATTCCGGTGCCCAACTATTCCGACGTTCGAAAGAGCTAATGCCTAAACGATAGCATGCAAATAGGCTAGTGGAACCGGCAAAAATAGCAAAGCTTCAATACTTGATTCCTCCAAGAGGTGAATTATTGCATGCACTTTTGAAATATTGCTGCAATGCTTATACCTCTAAAGGGCAATGTATGATCCACTTTTTCGTCGGATATTTTCCATATTTGAGCAATCAGCTGAATTAAAATAACTACCAGAAGTCGTCGTCGAACAGCGCAATTTTGCACTTGAATTTTTTTTCAATGTACTTTACGAAAAATAACTGCAAGAAGTCAAATCGATGTACTTGTGTTGTACTTTTAAGAGGCGTATTCGTGAGGTTGGAAATGACACGAATGCGGGAAATGGTTGTCACTTGTAATAGACATATCCACTAAAATGATATAGCCGAAAGAAAAAAATCTTCACACGATGAGACAATCGGATGCGAAAACAATTCCTGTTACGGAACGATGATGAGGAATGAGGAGGGGGGAGGGGGGAGAGAGAGGGCAGGGAGCTTCTTTTGCGATTGTAAGACAATTCCAAACAAATTTTGCAGCAACTCCGGACAAAAACTGAAGGAGACGGGGAGGGGGGAGCTTCTTTTCCAATTTGAAAATAATTCCAGACAAATTCCACGACACCTGTGCCTTATCCGGGTGATCCGTAAATACTTTGTCCGTATTCCACAACAGCAAACATATTCATCCTTGAGTAGGCAATTTGTAGTGCACATTAAAATATATGTACGAAACTGAAAATGTATATTACTGCGTAAATAAACGAACAAATTTCTCAATAAATTCTCTGAGCATTCTTACATCAGCCGGTTAATAAAAGGCAATATATATAAACGTGTTTGTACCGCCGATGATATCATATTGATTTAAAGCCCTTATCGGTAAAATATCGAACGACATTACTAAACGAAAATTAAAACGAGAAAAATTTTTTCAATAGAAGGAAAAATTTCCTCCATGATTGAGTATTATTGAGATCATCTTCCATATTTCAATGAATTTTTTCGGTTAAGGGTTTTTTCAAAATGATGACATATTGGATTTAATTTTGATATAGGAATTCGAATTTTCGCCTCAACCAATGCATTCATCGATCCTCTCTCTAGAGAATGAACGATCCTCTCCAATGAAAATCGGCAAAATTGCAAAAGTTTTCAATTAGTTTTTTTTCTATGCAAATAAAATGAATTTTTTTATGGATGGTGGCGCAATTTTCCAATGCTTTTCATCGTCTATTGCTGATGCTTTTATCGGCAAATAATGCTCACTTATTGTTGCTCTCACCTTATTCATTTAAAGAGTCTGTCGTTCGCATGTGAAATTCATGTGAAGAAATGTTGATGATGTTCCACTTCAATTTGCGGGTAACGTTATGGCAACATGAAAAAAAAAAACAACAACAACAACAAAGTCCTACGTCATATTATAGGTCATTTAATGTGTGTCTTTAGCGAAATAGACGCTCTTTAGAATCGATGAATTTTTTTTTCGAATTTTTTTTCCTCGAGATCAAGGATTCATAAGAATCCAGGACTTTACGTCTTAAAATCGATGCTATGAATGGCCGTCTTCTAATTATTTTTTATTATTAAAAGATTTTATGCACGGAAGCGCTCGTTGCAAAATGTAGCGATATGCACCTGTAGATTGTAGGTTTATGCTGAATGAAGTCAGCATAAGGCTGGAAAAATGACTAAGAAGTGACGGTTCGTTTTGGGTCCAACTAACATTTAGCAAGTGTTGATGCGATAATTGTTCTGCACACAACAAAATATCATCATCGATGACCATATAGACAGTCTGTCTATCGCTTTTTTTTAAATCAATATAAGTGGATGCCTCTCCTTACCTCCATTACAGCGATCTTACCCATCTGTGTCGTCATTAACGTGTTGTGACTATTCGTCTTCCAATAACTGTTGAATGAGTTATGAGTGATTATTCTAGGGTACAGCAAGAACGTATATATATATATATAATGGGCATGTTCCTTTCGCAAGAAAGTGTGGTGCCTTGATTGACTCTCCCGAATCTTTGAGCGTACTAATATGTATATTTATGTGTATGTGCGCATATATATGTGTCTATTTATATATTTATTTAGTTATTTATATATTTATGTATACACATATTTATTTGTTTATTTATTTATTTATTTGCATATTTATTTATTCACATCCGGAAAATGGCGTCGTCATTGAAGTAACTGTGGAATTTAAGTCCAGCGTACTATTTGATTTCTCCGTTAAGAGAGCATTCTTCAATATTATAGCAGAAATCTTAAATACTATCTGGCATTCTTTAGAATATTTTTGAGTAGGCCAACTAGCGAAACACCTGTAAAGGTGAGCATTCCCTTTTTGTGGTTCAAATCTTGTTCATTCATACGATGCTGACATTTCCACAAAGTTCACCTTGATGAATATAACATATAATCTATTCTTTGCATTACATAGAAACGATGAAAAGTTGTCATAATTTGCGATATAGAAACCACTCACATTAGAGAGAACATGCTATCGTTGACTGATTAAAACCACTGAAGTGACCTGATATGAGGCGTGATGAATGATTCCCAAACTAGATACCAGTATAGAAAGCGGCATAGATTTGAATGCTCAAAAGGCGGCCAATCGAAAAAACTTAGTGTCTTTCCCACCTCCACCCCTCCCCCTCGGCATCCTCAACCCTCCCCCAACCCCCTCTCCCCCCTTCGAAAAAAAAAGATGAATAAATAAATAAAATCTTCAGGAAAGCGACGAAACATTATTTATGGAATGTGAGCCAAGAGATAGCAATGATGGTCAACGTCCACAGATTCGATTATCGTTATGGCATGACGTTTTGGGTGGATTCAATAGCTATTTTCATGGACAAGTACGCATTCTACTCGACGACACAACAATGCGACCAAAAACCGACACTTGTGGTCCACAATGGTTCGTCGTGATTCAATATAACCTAATATTATAGGGTGGGGGTGGAGGAGGGGGAAGTTAGCGGGGGCGGGGAGAGGGGGGGAATTTCCCTGCTGTGGTGAAGTCCTTTCATCAGCGTCGAAACGATTCACATGTACTCACCCATTCGGGAAAGAACAATCACTGTCGAATGACGTCATCTAGTGGAACTGTCGGTTGATGTGCGACTGACATTGTAGTATCGAAGCGATCGTGCAATGTCATTTGACCAATCATGTCGTTCATCGATGGTGACATTATAGTCGCATTTTTCTCGTTATACATTGTACAAATTGTTTTCAGCAAATCGACAGCCACATTTTCTTCCTTAAGACCAGATGAAGTGAGAGGGTGGGAGGAGCGGAGGGAGGTGGGTGGAGGTGGATTGGTGGAGTGTTGAGAGAAGAGAGAATAATATAAGCGCTCTCAAATGCATGCAAATTATGCGCTAGCTTTTTTTTCTCTAGCTCGAAGTAGTTCCGGAACTTCAGCTCGAAGCAGTTCCGGAACTCATCGTTTTCTCTTCTTTCAATTTTTTTTTCTGCGTTCATCATTTTTCATCCGACCACGCACATAAGCTTTATTCAAAATAACTTAAGCTTCACTCAGACGCATCACAAATCACAGAGAAGAAAAAACCAACTAAAAAGAAAACAATATGAATCAATGTTTAACAGATGTGTTAGCACATGACTGCTCTAATGAAAAATATCATCTTCAGTTGCTTTCACTTCCGTCAATTCATTTTCAAGCTTTATGCAATAAATGAGATTATCGCAGTAAATTCACCATTCACTCATAGCTAATATTCGATCGCCTTAAATTCTATCAATTAGGCAAGCATCCAGCAACACCATCCACCATCACTAACTAGTCATTCAACGCAAACATATACACACACACGTAAACGAGATGAGCAATGAAACGCTCTGGATAGCGATTAGACTCATCGATGAGAATTGTAATTTTTCATCAAAAATCAACTCACAAACATCTATCGATGATATATTCGATTCTCGATTTCAATCATACTCAATTCATTTCCATAATGAGTTCCGGAATGCAAAGCATTTTGTATTCTAAAGCAATTTATAGCTATGTATGTCGATAGGTGAATACTAGTCGGCGAGTTTTTTTTCTTCTTCTTCTTGCAACCGATGACTGACATAACTTTTCCACCTATATTTCCTTCATATGTGTAACAATTCAAAAGTTTATGAGTAGAGTTGGTGAACGCTGATGTTGCTATACACGTGTAGGCGTTAGATCTATGTGGGTGTATGTGGGCGTGAATCAGGAACAAATTGACTGTTGGTGGAGCAAAAAGGAGCGAAAAAAAACGACGAGAAATGTTTCGTTGGTGACACGCCCATCTTTCGTTTCGATCCTTTGCACATTCGTACAAACAGCACATCGAAATTCACATTCGCGGGTTTGTTCAGCTCGCTGCTAGAAATATTTCTATATACGTTGGCGCATTAAGCTTACGCAAATTGTGTTCGTCTTGTCTCGTTTTCGTTCGTTCGCTCTCGATTTTCGACGAAATTTTTCCACGAAATTCTTTTCAAAGTCTATATTTGTGAGGATAATGTCCACACAAATTCTTTCACGTCCACAAACATGTGCCGCATTTCGTCTTTCATGGCATGCTAGCACTAAGAAGCCGAATACTTCCTCATCGTCGATTCATCATTTCTCATCTGTTCGTAAATCACGACGCCATCGTTTAGCGCATAATTCCCACTCATTTACGGCACCGTTAACGAGGTTTGTTCGTATCGATCAACTCGATAATTCCATATTCGTTGATGTCGGAATACTCATCTTTTCCATTTTCTGCGAATTATTCTTCAACTCGCCGTGTAATCACCTATCTTCTCAAAAGAATTTTCAAAATGAATGCATCCGAAGAAGGATTCTTATCCAATTCACCTATGTTTTAATGTAATACTATGCTGATAGTATTTTTTTAAATAGCGCTCAATATCTTTGGCCAACAATTTTCAGTTTATTTAGTTTGTGGGTTTTGCTATTTATGAGGTTCCAAGCTCTCACTTTAATCATTGCCGGTGTCGGAAGAGAGACATCGCCATACTAGATGATGGAATCATCATTTTATAGTATTTATCTCGTTGGAAGTTCAGAAAAATTCGTATCCGAAAGATAGAAAAAGACTTAGATATAGTATGATGCGGTGAGAAGATTTAAGTGCGGTACACTCTGAATCGGGTTGATGAAGACAGAATAGGAGAAAGTGCGTCGGAAAGATGTATTGAAGCCTCATGCTTATAGGCTTAGCTACTGCACTTGCAGCTAATATATAGTTTTAGCTTACAGGTTTCAGGTAGCTTATAGATTTCTGAAAGATTCTTTAGTGCATTTTCGACTAATGTGCAAAATTTTTTTTTGTAGGTACTATTTGAAGCCACGTATGTCAGTGGATGAAGCGGAAGAAAATTCCGGTGAAAATGCAGATCCCTCAAGACTTGGCGAATTACGATTGCGACTTTTCTATACGGCTGATCATGTTTTACCATTGGAGCTATATAAGCCTTTGCAAATTAATTTGATCAATTCGTTGAGTTCTCGTCCTTTCTGCGCTTCACCAGCCGGTATTCTCGAATATTTGCCTTCTGTAAGTGATTTGTACATCGTCGTTAATAGAGAGATGATTTCCGCTTCCATTGAATATTGGATGCGAATTTTTTTCTATTAACGTTTAAACATATTTCATCTATTTGCATTTAAGATCCTTGTTTTTCGTTTATCTTTGCTTTCACTGTGGTAATATTGCCATTTTTGCTATTTATCTACAACGAGTATTTCGAAAAATTATTTATCTTTCACTTAATTAGCGCAAATGTCCGGGATTATCATCCATTTTCAATATTTCTGCAATTTGAATATATTTCTTTTCATTTATTTCATTTTCAATCTCGAATTTTTCAGATTGATTTAGTGACAATAGCGAGGCCACTAATGAAGATATTCGTTCAAGCGAATTCAATTCGTCCTTTATTGAGGATTCTGTGCGCACAAGATATTATGAAATGCCAGTAGGTTTTCGATGATTCGAGAGTCTCGCTTCATTCGTCTATTTAATAATCGGATTTTACTAATAGCCTTATAAATATTTATTATTTATTATATATAACATTATAAGTGATGTAATAAAGCGAAAATAGACGAAATAAGAGGTAATAAAAGTAATCTTTTTAATAGTAATATTTATTGCTTATTGTGAGTAATATAATTGGTAGTGCTTTTAATTCTGCAAAGGTGATTTACTTTCTCGGTTATTCATCGTCTGTCGGCTATGACGAATGAGGAGAGAGTTTTATTTACGCTCTTCTTAATATGCATTTACCCAACGTTATTGTAAATGTGGTTACTTCACAACGTTACTGATTCAACACCTTTGTCTACTAGATTCCATTACGTCAGCACCCCCTTCCCCCTCTCCCCTCCCCCTTTCCCACCCGCTCCTATTCTCCTCTCCTCTCTCAAAATAGCCCAGTTGATTTCAACATTTAAACGTTTTTAGTTGTCCTTTGTAAAATGTAAAGAATTGTCTCCTTAATGAACACTTTCATTTTCTCTCCTCATCCAGACGACTAAGACGTTCAACTGGTTTGACGAGTGAAAATGTTTACGAATTAAATGCCTAAATGTCGTTCAATCAATATAGGTGGTCATTGACACTAATGACGTGTCACTAATACCTCTTTTTAATATTTTTCTAGCCGATAGGAAAGAAGCAGAAAAAAGAGAAAGAGGGAGAGAGAGAGGGCCCCGACAAATATGTTTATGCAATTTTTAAACAAGTCTTTCTCGCCCACTTTTCTAACTAGCTTCATTGATTTTAATCATTTGCAGACTATCTAAATTATTTTCGTGAAAAATTTTCCCTTCATGCGAATTATTTTTTGTACAAAAGAAAGTGAAAAAAAAGAGAAACAAAAATTAATCGACAAAATAATTTGAAATATTTTTTAGTTTTCAATGAAAATTAAGCTAACCAATAATAAGAAAACGGAGGATTGCCGAATAAAGCAAAAAAAAAAATTTCTTTCTTCCATTTCAGAGATGTGAATACATTATTTCGAAGTCAAACATTGGCGAGTAAAATCATTTATGAACAAATGAAATTTCTCGGCCATCAATATCTCGTTATCTCATTGAAACCGGTTATCGATATGGTGGGTGATCTTGTATGAATTTTACTATCGATAATTTTGTAAAATAGAGTAATTTGAACACCGTTGAAAAAATTTTATTCGTCACGAAATATTCGACCTATAGCCGATAGAGCGATGTGAACAATGGGGTATTGTTTTGAGACAATTGAACTAGTTCACTAAAGACGTGTTATTCAACACTGTGGAGGATGCTTTTTTCATATAAGCTTTCTTTCCGCTGCTAGCTCTTATATTTTCAACGTTCAAATCGTCAGCAGTTTTCATATGCATATAAGTAAAGGACACAAAAATTTAATCAGCTATTCGCTATGATCGCTTTTAAAGAGTCAATATTTGAAAAAAATGCTTGCCAAAAGTTTTTGGGCTTCGATTGTATATCACCGGAAATTGAGCGGTTTTTTTTTGTGAAAAGCATTCAGCCACTTCCCTTTCCTTTCCTTTTCAGCCCTTTATGGTGCATGCTTGTTCGTTATGCGTCAATCTTATTACTGCGTTCATTCGTATCATTTCGAAAGTAGAGGAAAGGGAATCAACCGCAGTACAAAAATATGACCGATCATATCTTTGCAATGAATGGTGTCTTGGCCCGACTTAGCTCGCACTAATCTCATTTTTGTTGTAGATTTACAACGAGCGGAAATGTTGTGAAGTGGATCCATCAAAATTGAAACAAGGTGGTAGCCTTGAGTCGAATAAGGTTAGTGAATTATTCGCTTCAACTATTTCATGCATTCGAAATAATAAACTGACCTTTAAAAATTATATATATATATATATATATATATATATATAATTTATATATATAATTTGTATATATATATATAAATTTACATATATATATATAAATTATATATGTACATATATATATATATAGATATATAGATATATGGATATATAGATAGATATAGATATAGATATAAACAAATAAATATATGCATAGAAATGGAACGTCTCCGATTGAGGAGCTTGTTGAAATAATTTAATTTCTTGAAATTTCTTCGAGGCTTGCCTATCCGTCACTTACCTTACATTTGTCTATTTCAGTTGAAAAATTCTTTGCATTTGCGTTAGTCAACAAAAATTTATTGACGATATTTTCGAAGAAATTCTTAAAATTGATGCAGTTTAAAACGGATGAATAGATGCGACAAAACGAAACGAGAACCTAAACAAGAATTTTTGTTTACAATATTCGTCGACAAACATATCGTATGATAGATAATTCTCTTCGAATGACGTTCTCATCAATGGCATCGTCTATCGGAATAAACATTTCCGGTTCGATTTTATCAACGATTAGAGAGGGGTGGTTGGAGAGGTTTTCTGCTCTATTGCTCTTAGATGAATAGCCTCAATTGAAATGAATCGATATCGTGTTTTCATACAATATCATTTATATGTTCTATTAAGAAAATGCATGAAATAAGTTCATAACGGCATTGAGACAATAAATCTACAATGGAAATTTTCTTCAACAGATGAAAAAATAATTTCCGCCTATTAGTGGAGAAAATTTCTCAACGATTATATTGTGAAAGAAATTATCCAAGAATGTTGAACCGGTTGCTGATTTGTTTTTTGAGAGAAGGGTGATTGTTTGTTTCGTTAACGAATAGACAAGAGTAGATAGCTTTCTCTTTATTTTTTTATTTTTTCTTTGTATTCTTCTCTATGCAACTTTTTTTTGATAGTTAATTTAAAATTCGATATAAATTTAGTTGAATTTAATCGTCTATGGTGAGGTTGCTTTCTCACGTGTCGTTGATTCAAATCATCGTTGTCCCACATCGTTACGTGAGATGTTCGCCGATTTACGTGATGTTGTTGCGATGCATTTCCCTGGTCGTGAAGATGTACAACGACTTGCACTTAGCTCATTTATTGTTATGCGATTTTTTGCCGCTGCAATAATGAATCCAAAATTATTCGGCTTGAAACGAGAACAACCGGTTCGTTGAATATTTCCTATTCTTGAGAATTACTTACTTAATTTCGATATGCTTAGCAGAAAAAATATGGCAAATTATTCTGATGATATTCTTCACTTGATCATCTGGAGTCTTGAGATAATATTGAGACTTTTTGAAGAATTAACTTCTCTGCCATTGCAAATTGTTCCATTATTTTTTGCGTTTCGTATGGGTCGTTGATAGGTTTAGGAAACTTTTGCAATATGGAACGTCGGCATTGCAAATATTATTCCGCACATTTTTTCTAGATAACACATTAATTTCGAAGACAATTCTTTCCAACGAAGCTCTGCTTGAAGAATAAATTCAATTCTCGCAACAATTCCTTACAGAAAATGATTCATAAATTGTTTTTCTATGGAAGAGAAAATTTTTGTATAGCTTCAAGAAGTTGATAGGCCCATTTATCTTTCACTGATAATAAAAATAACTTCATTTACTTATTAAAGAATGAATCTTTTAGGATCCAATCGTTGCTAGAACGCTAGTGCTTGTTTCGAAAATTTTACAACGTCTTTCAAATTGCGTTGTTTCGGGTCATGCGCTCAATGTTAAAGAACCGTGGCTAGCACCTGTAATGCAAAGGTTCGTTTCATTCAATAATTCATATAATATTTATTGAGTTGTTCGATGTATTCGAAGAAATTCAACAGATATTAGCCTCGTTCATAATCTATGTACTATTTATCGGCTCATTAATGGGAAGTAATATGAATGCTGCGCAATGAAAAAGACTCTGAGAGCACTCTTTGGATCATCATCTATAGAAATGCGTCGTGAATTTAGCTATCTATCTCATTCGATGGCAAGTAGTTTCATGCTGTCAGTAATGATTCACTGGCTGTATGATTACTATCAATGAAGATGTTTCCAGAACTACTAAGAAGGTTAATCCTTGTCCCTCCTAAAAACCTTAACAGTTAGTTTCCTTGAGCATTCAATTTCGAAGAAACAAAGCCGGATTGTTTATTTGAATATCTCGCCTCGATTCAAATAAACGTGCATTTATTTTAGGTTTACCGATGAAACACATCGTCTTGCAATGCTAAAATTTCTTGATCGTATATCGATGACCGAAGCCGATTTATCGATGAGTGGTGAAAGTCTTTCGATTCTACGAGATGGGTGAGTGGAATTTACAAAAAATTCATTAGCGCATTTCGCCCCCAATTAGCCGAGAAAAATGCGAAAAAAAAATTTTCTTCAACATCGAAAAACTTTCTTTTAGTCACGTTTTTTATGCTCAAGTATAGCTGAACATCGACATTCCATTCGAGTCAACATTCGGTGTTTTGGAAGTGATATTTGGCCAACAATTCAGAGAAGAATCTCTGAAAACACCTAACCCGGACGATATTTATTCTCTGCAATACAGAGATTATTAAGAGAGAACACTTGAGTATTTCTGCCGAGATTAGAGCTCAATTCTAAATACAACGAGGGCTTTCGACGCGGCCGTCAATCTGCTAGTGCATACTTTCCTACAATGATATTCTATTGATGTTCAGCACGATGTTCTGGTATTGTGGGGCATCGATCTCACGATTGTACACTTACATGGTTTATGTTTCCACAAACCTTTTTGCCAACGAAATTGCCACAATCTATTCTTTTGCAATTCCATTGCTTCGTTGGAATCATCAACTTGGAAAGATGCTTGAAATTATTTAAGCTTTTACTAAAAGCTTACGTGAAGCATCTGAGCACCATTCGGGTCATCATAATTGTTTCCTCGTCGAAAAGCACTCTTGTATAGGGTAATTTAAATTGCTGAATCGCTTTCAATAATGCTTCATGATTATCGATAGCTTTTGTTTAGATAAACGATAGCGCCGCAAAAGCCTCCTCTTACTAGCTCATCTAATATACTCGCTTACGCACTTACACTAATTGAGTGGATTTACCGATCATGCTATTCTTGAGCAAGTTGAAAATTACGATCTCACAAAAAGTGTGTTTCGTTAGATTTTCTCTTCGGTTCTTTGAAGAGGAACTTTTGTTTTATTCGTTGTTTTCAGTTTCTTTATTGAGCGTAAAATGCGTGAAAAGCGACGATATCTTAAAAATTTGATAAGTCAACGAAGGCGATACGTTGTGCTCACCGAAACGGAAATCTGTTGGCAAAAATCGAAAGGTATGTTGATATTAGTGGCTCGCTTCAATAAATTACTTCAGGATTTGTCGTGCGTTTTGCTAAAGTGATGTAGGCGTAGTTGATATAAACCTTACCTTAAGTACCTTAGAAGGCGATGATCATCGCCCTATCATTGCACCAAAAGACAGCTCCGTGGCGAATTTATCGCACGATTCTTCATGCCGTTCCAGCATAAGGATCGCATATCATCCTCTGGCCAGGCGGACTATGAAGTGTGCATTCTGAAGCATATGGTCCATAGTATCCAGCGGAGGGCGCCTTTGTGATTCTCAGTCGTCTCAGCCTAGCATCTCCAAGGAAAAATGGGTAACACCGCTCAGTTCGACTGCTCAAGCTACGGCGTCACACAAAGCCCTCACCTAGGAGATGGACGAGGAGAAGGGGAGGGAGGGGATTGTGAGGTAGTTGATATATAAAACAAATAATTTCATTGAGTTGTTTTCAGCGGATACCGAGCCAAAAGGTCGTATACAATTACAAGAAGTGAATCATATTGAGCCGGTTGAGGATGCAAAGAATGTCTTCAGGATAGCGACATCAACATGCGAGATACAACTTCAAGCACCAAATATGATCGAAATGAACGAATGGTCCGTTCAAATTTTCATAGCCGAAGTTCTCGTTTGAGCACCACTCCATCCATTGACCCTTCTTCCCACAGTTTATAGAGCGCTGTCAGTTTCATTTAATTCCTCTGATTTGCGAAAATATCCCATAAAAGGTGATCCAGAAATGCTCCGAGGTGGAGCAAAATATTGTGGTAATTTGTCTCCGCGATGGAATAATTATGAAAAAATTTTTCTCGAAAACAAGTCTCTGCCTTCCGCTTACCGAACATAGCTCGTTGCTTGAAGTTCTATTGAAATTCGCTGATAGGCATGCGATATTTCTTGTGGAGTTCAATTTCAGCAGGTGCTTCTTCTGCAAACATAGTGCTATATATAATCGCAGATATTTATGTCGTTCACAGATTTCAAAAATGCGATATTTCAGGCATTTAGAGAGCCGTTGTTTTAGGAATCGCCAGAATTTCAGGATTGTTCAAATTCAAAAACAACGAAAGAGGCAATTGATGATCGCGTTACGTACAACAGAGCCAAGCGAACTTTTCGAAATTGATACAGAACGTGAATTGGAAGCGATTCATATGGCACTTTATGAACATGCGGAGACGTTGAAACATTGGAAAAATGCATTGGAAGGAACCGAGATCCCCGAGGGACAACCACCACTTCCGAGGGCACTCCAAGACCAAGTGAGTATCGACGCTATAAAGAGCTTCTTTATTGCATAGTAATCGATGCAGCTTGTGCTTCTTGCAGTTTTTTTT
>JAARMF010004667.1:270-14197 GCA_022844705.1 Toxascaris leonina
ATGCAGGATGACCTGTGGGTCCGCTGAATCGTTGCTGTAATTCAAGAACCTTTATTGCTTCACCCTACCTACTCTCATCCATTCACTGCAATCGGTCTTTTTTCTGCGTCTACCCATCTATTTACTTGTCTCCGTCCTTCTGAGTTTTTTTTTACTACTGATGGGTTGGAGGTTCTACTAATGAAGGACGTTTTGGCGTCTTCTAGCCGTAGTTTGGTTGGCGATTTCGATCACATCTGCATGTAAACCTTCCATTACCCATTTGAAGGGATTCATCATTTTGAACTGGTTATGCAAACGAAAAGTGAAGATGTTACGTGCGCTTAATAATTAACTTGCGGTCCTGTTTGTTGCAAAATTTCGGAAGATATGACGTTATCGTCAAAACAGCATAATACTCAATGAGAAACATGTCTCAAACGACACACTATCGCTCTATGATCTTCCCGCATGGAAAACTTCAATATCGTATACTGCGGTTCGAAGATTTTTCAAAGAGCATTCCACGAGCATGTGTGGTCATTGATGCGGCCGACATAGTTTGAACCCAACAAAAACGACGGTGGCAAACTGTTCCCATTTTTGCATTCATCTCATCATTATAGAACCTTACTGCAAAAAGTGAGAAGCTACCAGTGTTACACTACTATAAAAAGTCGCGACAAAAGTACGGCCACTACTGAAACAAATTTCGTGAACATTGCTGAACAAAATTCACGCAGCAGTGGGAATGCTGTTCTGAAGTTATCGCCCCCACTTTTTCAAGAAGCACAAATAGAATTCTTTCCATTGCAATCTCATGTGATATTAAGTGACGCGGAGAACAAAAAGCAACAGTAAATTTGCAGAGCGAGGGGAAGAAGAAGAAGAAAACCGGCCATTACCTGCAGAGGAGGATCGAACAGAAGATCAGGTATTATTTTGAACAAAACGACGTTTTTGTGCTAGTACGGTGATAAGCCAAACTGTCATTCTTTACGCGTACGCTAAGCTGTTTAGAAGGTCGCTTAACAACGCTTGTTTGTCTCACTCTTTCCTTTGCATGGCTTGGTTACTAAAACCGCACAAGTTTTTATGGCTTCTGGGAAGTATGCATAATACTAACGTCATCCGTGCACGTGCTTTCCTGTGTCTATTTGTTTGACCACCTGTGTGCTCATCACTCTTCGATGTCTTCACCTCAGAGACAACTGCAGTTAGGATCCCAAAAATACGCAGACTTTAAGTCAATTCACCAGCGTCAAAATGAGGTGGAGACGCTTGGTAGTTCTTAGAAGGAGATACTTGGGAGTTCTCACATACGCAAGGATAGTTTGCAACCGATTGGATCCTATAGATGAATCTTTTGCGGACGGTTTGTACAAGGGTTCGTTTCGTCAAAAACAATGACAACATTGTTGTGCGTGCGCTCCGTTTTCCATGATGTACTTCAGTACGAATAGCGGTTCCACTCAGGGATGCCCACTTCTGAACGTGTTGGACACGCTCAGCAGAATGACCTGAATGTACCAGTTAACGCCGTTTCGCCAGCTTTAGCATCCAGACGATCCTATGTTTGTGTACGTGAGTACACATGCATGCCTCCCATCTTTGTTGTGGTTCTAGGCAACAAGCCGCAAAAGCCACGACTTTGAAATTCGATAAGTCTGATTTTCAGCAGGGAATATCCCGCACTCTTGAAATTTCAAACTGAGCCCTGAAAACACGTGCACCTCAGATTCGTTTCACTAACAGCCACGAACTGTTTGTTTCCGTTATTGCTACACCGTTCGACCTTACCGGAAAAAGTTTTACCACCTCTCTGTGACTGCAACTTAATGGCCTCGGAATGAAGTACGAAATCATAAATCGAGCTTACCTCTATGTGATTCATTCTAGTTGCCCCATCCTAGCGGCAGTAATTTTTCAGCCCGACACATTTTTTGTCAAAGCCCTTAGCTGAAGATCGCTCCAGTATAAAAAATTTATTTACATGCAGAAAAGTCAACTACGCCTCATCAATTCATGAGATTCTGCGTTAAATTGATCGTCTTCTCTCAAAACTTCTGAAGGAGTGAAAGGTGTCAGCAAAATCAAACGTTTCTGTACTGGCTGTCCCGCTTATGCAGCAGTTTTTCAGTGCAGAATATTCCCGGCCACGTTCCAATAACACATATGCACCTCAGTACGTTGCTAGCTTTCGGAAATATTCACAATACACCGCTTCCGCGCAAAATTTTTGCACCACACCATCTTCAAGCTGAGTTCGTAGTCCACGTGGGATCGAAATTTTCCGGAGGCATCATGTGCTCATTAGGGCGGTTATGCAGGAGCGAGGAATGCAAAAGCGCGTACCATTCCAATTTGTCTGGGACGTCTCCCCATTCGTTTGAAGTCATATGTTGTATAATTGAGTACCGTAGATGTGTTTCCCTTCGTGTCGTTGCGGCAAACAAATGATCGGTGAAAAGCGTTCATATGAAGTACATGTGCGTTCTTTCTGTTCAGTCAATTCACTGCCTGGAATCAACCGTGTCGACGAGTGTGCTTCCGTATTTCAGCCTCAAAATAGGCAACGCATATGGTTCTAAAAGCTGCTTACATTTCCATTCTGGCACAATTTACCTCTGTACTGTTCCTACCAATGACCTTGGCACTTATCATCTTCTGATATGTGTGAGCAATGTCTACGTCTTTTGTTCGCGGCAAAGGAATGCAAATTTTTAACCAAAATTATTCATTGTAAACGGACCAATTTTGATGTTTTAATGAGTCCACGGATGGGATGAAAATGTCGTTCTCATTTAGCTCCACGTATGGTTATAAATTCTAAATTCTTAGCTTCATGTTTTGAGCAAGAGCTATTCCAAGACTACTGGACTCGATGAACGCCAGCATCGAACTCACCTTTGGTCCCAAAAAATTAATGTGACGTTACCCCATATAGGGTGGATTAGCGGTCCGGAAGTTAAATGCAGTCAAAAGTATTTTCGAAATCCGTGTTTGGAATATCCTAATTCCAATTCTGTCCCGATAAAGCTATAGTGTTTTACATTCATCTTCTCCTCGCCCTGTTTCGACCGCGGTGAGTCGATCTTCGATCACTGAATGGTTTAATTCTGTGTGCGTTGGTGTGTTCTTTTGTTTGTGCAAGCTCTTAGTACTATTCCTTGTGCTATCACGACGCAAGGGTTATGTGAATTTGCGTCGGTCCGAAGATATGCGTATTTAAACATAGATCTTTTGGGGGCCGGAGTTTGGTGAGCAAGAGTTGTGTTGCTGTTTCGCCGAAACAATGATGTGTTCGAATAGTCGATGTCGTGCACGTATTCTGAAAATCGGGTAATTTTTACCAAGTTTTTGTCAGTGAGGTTATGCTAAAAGTTGAATACATCAGCTCATTTCAACTGTACAGCAACGAGCTGCTGCGACAACTGAGAGCATACGAAGACAAGTCTCACCTTATCTTCAAGATCACTCTTAGACAATGCACCTTAATAGGTGAATCACGGTAGATTGCGTTCTTTTCATATGTGGTTTTCTAAGAGTGCATGTTCTTATGTGGATTTATCGGGATCGGATTGATGAGTTTATCTTCGGAATACAGGTATAAGCTTTTAGCAGGCAGTGATATCATTCAAGTAGGCCTTCGGTGAGAAATGAGAACCTGCTGCTGAATCTCAGGAGAACACTAGAAAAATCCTAGAATGACTTTGAAATAACACTGTGCACTGCTTTTCCAGCACCCTTTTGCACCTTTTTTTTTTTTTTAAAATCAGCACCGCTCGGCTTGCATGCGCGCTGTCTTTCAAAGTGTCTCCTTTGAGTTCGTTAATGCTCCTAACTGAAATCAAGACTGTCGGAAAAAAGGTGGTTATTTAGGGAGCATTAAGTACACAAAAGGACGTGTGCAGACTACAAGGATGGTACCAAGGCGAGACAGGCAGATTTGTTTCAAACACGATGATGTTTCCACTCATCTTTTGCGTCATCACTTTAAATACACTGGCGCGAAGGTTTTGCACACCGGTGATTTGCCCACACTGAATTAATTAGCGAGGTTTCAGGTGCCTGATATCACGGGTACAGAGAACGCTGACCTGATGGCCACTTCCTTGGATGGAATTGAGGAGCTTCCAGCTAGCGAGGAGATGCAGGTGGTTATTATTAGTGGTAGCGGATAAATATTGCAAGCCATGCTCTAATCGAGCTACTTTTTCTCGTTGTAAGGCTTCACAGAGCCCCTATGGATCGCATTTTGGTAAAAATTGCTCAGTTCACGCAGACCAGAGTTTGTGTTCGCTAATTTAAAACAGTAATGTGGAACAGCTCTTATCCGGGCATCATTGCAATGCCAATGGTGTTTTTGAAGGGTGCTGTCTTCCTATGTGGCATAAGTTTGGCAGTTTGGCAATGCAAGTTTGGCAACACACGCCTTATCCGCAGAGTCGAATAAACCATCGGCACTTGATTGTTGTTTCTTGAATTGCAGTAGTACGGGACATTCCCGAACCACTTCTATATCAAGGACGGGGATGAAAAACGGGTGAAATATCTTATTTTCAACCAGCCACAGCCATTGACACGGAAATGAAGTGAACAGTGCAGGATAGTGATATACTTAAAAGCATACCGATTTTTAAGAAATATGCGCGAAAATGATGTAGGCAACCAAGAACCCTCCCACCGATTTAGCCGCACTCAGCGTATCTTTTGAGCAGTTCATAAATCTGAAGCAAAGCGCGTCATGCCGTTCAAGTTATTCATGAAGCTTGCCGAAAATTCGCTCCATTATTTACGTGTTTTACCACTTTTGCCAAGACTCAGTGTATCGTTCAACGTAACTACGTACTGATTTTCGTTTCGTGCGACCCTATTGTGATAGCACAAACGTCCGGATGTCCTGTGATCATAGCTGTGATTAACCTGTGAAGCTTTAAATCTATCAAATTTTGCAACAGTATTATTCTCGAACCACTCTGCTTAATGAATATCGAAAAGCCAGACAACGGGCTCAGTAATGTTTACACCCTTTCTGCCCTTGCTAAACTTTTAGGTATGTGATCTGGTGCGGCAAGGAGTAAGGCGCTGCAAATCACTGTCCACTTTCCTTAAAGCACAGTCGACCGGAAGTAGTTCAGTTGTGGCGATTTTATTCCATCGTTGCTCATTTCAACCCCAGACGCTGTAAAATCTCCAGCACTTTTCATCGCTCANGCACGCTGCAAACCTCATCAATATGCTTGCACATTTCTAACAACGCCAGTAATAATATCATCGTCTACTGTGGCAGCAAGATCTCCATCTGGAATTCGCTAAGAATCAGCAGTGGACAAAGAAATGCTCCAAGTGCAGCAAAATTTTTTAGGGCTGCTTTGCTTCATACGTGGCAGCACTCTTCTTATCTAGTTACTTTTTCTACGTAACTGCTTTGATCATTTGAAGACTACACTGAGAAGTATCGCCTTCATGTCATCTGCTTGAAGCACCCTACTTCTTCCGTTCCTTATCACTTGCTGCCACTATGTTCTTTTTTGCTTATTTTATATGAAGACAGACTTCTTTTCCACCTGTTCACGAGCGGTAGACTGTACTGATCACTGCAGTGACGCTGCTGCTGCTGAGGAAGTTTCACGAGGTTCACCAGAATTAGTCTGTTGTTCAGACTTTGGAAGAGAATTTCACCGGGCGTGACTTCAATGATTCCAACCCTTTTTATGTTATGAAATAAATAAACAACTCGGCCTGCTCGCTGCTTCACATCGGAATTAGACCATCACACAAAGAAGTTGAGCGCTAGTGATTGGCCGCAAATGACTGCGCCTCAGATCGCCTATGTAGTCAAAGCGTAAATAAGCTGGACGTATATGCCTGCTTGAATGACCGTAGTGCAACTACAACATCATTAACTATTCGACGGAACAACAGGCTATGCAATCAGTGATTGGGGGCACTTTCTGCGAAATATATGGTCTTGCGGCAATGAGTTTGGAAATGGGTGAAATATAAATCTTCAGATAGAGGGTTTTTCTCATACAATATTATTACCCGGATGGTATTATGTACGTATCTTTATTGCGGTTCTCCTGAATGACAAATATGTGCTTTTGTAGAGAAGTGAAATTGATGTATCCAATCTCTGGCCTCACACTGATTAGCGTTTTAGCCTGTTAGTGGTGTCGAATGGATTATACTGTTTATGTCCAATACGTCCATCATTCTCATGACAGATTTTTGCGTTGAGCGTTATCCTGACAAAGAAAATCTGGTGGCTATTTTTGGGAGCGTATGAGGATGGTATGGAACATGCGGTTTGAAGTGATAAGAGAGCTTGCTGATGTGAATGACGGTTGTCAATACGGGTTTCTCATCCTCTTCATTCAGAGTTTGTGAAACCTTCCAAAGGCCAATGACGGAAATATTGGGTCTCTACGTATCAACATTTGCCTTCCTATCCAGTTATTTCCGCCCAGTTAGTCAAGAAATCAATGGTAAGAGATGATCCATTGAAGTCTTTTTCAACTATGCCATTTTCAGGAGATGGAATCTGCAGAGCTTCTGGATGCACCATCGGAAGTGGCGGAAGAGGCCGATTTAGAAAAAAATAAAGAGAAAGACGATGCTGCACCAGAAAAGGTAGAAACTGGTGCCGCGGACGATGGCAAAGATACATCGGCGCCCGAGGAGAGTATTCAAGGAGAGAATATTGAGAAATGCATGAAAGCAGAAACAACGGGTGCTGCAGAAGAAGAAGAACTCACAACGGCAGAACCCGAGCTGGAAAGTGAGGTGGAGGCCGCAGAAGAAATTAAAGGCGAAGCAGAACCACCAGAAGAAACCGAAGACCACGATGAAACTTATGTAGAGGTCAAAACAGAAGTCCTTGGAGAGTCGGCGGAGGTAATAGCTCAAGTCATTATATGTTGGACGTCCAGTGGTAAGGCAATGGAGACAGGATGATGTAATTCCGACTTGAGATTTAGCTGCTTCTGAATATTAATCGACCACGTTTTTTCATAAATTTTCATTTAGGCGCATATGAGCGTTTTTTTTTACAAAGATTGGGACATGCTACCTCACAGACTAAGTTCTATTTGTGTGGAGAATCGCAGTCACTGAAGTCAATCTCAATGAAGCTTTCGTTGGCTTTGTCGCGCCAACTACATCGGTGAATCGCACACAGATGCGTGATTATTGCTATTTCAGCCCGAGACTCAAGTAGAGAGCGAAAGTATTCCCGTTACAAACTATGACATGCAGCATGGTGATGCCGAAGATGTTGCGTCCGACGCAGCTGCCTTCGAGTTGCAAGCTCCCCCAACACCAAAACGTCCTCGTACTCCTAACGAGCTCGATAATGTTGCTTTATCAAACGGAGATGCAACCGAAGAGGTGATACAAGAACAAGACGTACAGAAAGATGTTCCACTGAAGGCTCAAGAGACGCAGTCTGAGGTGTTAACTGAAGTTGGTTCTGAAACTGAAGCGGGCATGCCAGAAAGAAAGACATCAATTCGCAGCGCTCACGAGACGCCACAAGGTGAGTACATCTTTCACGCTAGAGCAGTGCTTCATGGAAATCAAAGGCAGCACTTATTTGCATCGACAGTGAATCTTGTCACCTGTGGTCTCATTCACTGTTGGCAATTGAGTGAATGTGTTCTGGAAAAATCAGTCAGTTAAATTTTCATTCTCTCATAGGAGGAGGAGGGGGAAAGGGAGGTGGGGGGGAGGTGGTGGTCATGAGATCCTTGTAGTCTGCTGTATTTTGGGCTTAGATTTGGCACTGTCCAACCCAATGTTCGGAGCACAAACCCCATTTGGACCTCGACTTTCAAAGGTCGTTACACTGTTCCTCTAAAAACCTGTTGGGAATCGCACCACAACTCAGAGTGATAGTTCATTTTTGCAGAGTAACTAAACACGTGAAAGAACTCCACAGGTTGCGCGAAAGGACGAAGATTTTCAAAAGCGCCATTTCTGAAAAACCAATGCTGGGCTGAAGTGTTCATATTGAGCTCAAATGAGTGTAGCTAGGGTTCCTCGAGTCGTCGGATTTGGAAATGGTCAAGGGTCATAAGCAGATGAAGTTTGTGAATCGTTATTTAACATTCAGTAAACCGCAGGGAAAATTTCAAAATCACTGAAGACGCGCAGTTTAATTACGGGAGACGAAAACTTATCGAATTGCTTTTCTTCGACAGCCCCGACAGTACGTACTGGAAGTCCCCTTGTGGGGCAGAAGCTTTGATAAGTACTGTGTCGGAACTCTGGTCCTAAAAGTAATGCTTGTACGGTCGCCGTCGGATGAGTCTATCCCCCTTCCCCAGCCTTCATCTCCTACACTCTTTGGGCAATGTTTTTTCTCCATGTTTTCTTGTGTTACGGTAAGTCAAATTTTCGAAGAGCTATCTATTTTTTTGGCATGTCACTGTGCGTCCAAGCCGAGTCTATTTCTGCTCTTCTCATCTAAAATTCTGTCAGAAACCGCACTTCGAATTGAAGCCTGAAAGAGACCATGTCGGATATAGGTAGAAGTAGAAGAGGAAGGGGTGAATGCAAGAAATTACTTCACTCAGAGATTATGCTGCAGACAGAGAGTTCCAGGGTACCAGGGATGTTTCACATGGCAGTATAATAACAGTGTAGCTGGTGGGCTGTCGATTCAGCCACTATCTGGCAGAACCGCGAACAACTATTTTTTGGAGACCAGTGTGACCTTCAAGAGATGGATTTTCGCTAGATGAATGATCGCTTTGATCTGCGTGAAATAAAGGCCTTAATAAATTACAGCGATACCGACTCGAGGAAGCATTCCAAGCACTCCGAAGTCAGTAGCCTCTCCTGTAACTGAGCAGAGCGCGACACCACGGAAAGCTGATGCAACTCCAAGGTTGGAAAATTTCCATTTTGCTCGAAAAACGGGGTTCCGAAATCCCTTAAGAAGAATCAGAAAATAATCATACGCCAACTGCGTGAATTATGTTGGATAACTACACGTCAGCTCAACATGACTTGGAGCTTACAACGTCTTTTGTAGCTGATCGGTGCAAGAGCACTTCGATTAGTCGAAGAGAAAATGAATCACTATATAAATATTTCTGTTGCCCTGCGTCGAAGTTCCTCCACAAAAGCGTCGAAGGTTCGCATACTGCAAGTTCGACGTTTCCTTCGTTTAAAGCATTGTCTAATTTCTTCCCCACATACACAGATAAATCACCTTCCGCTGTGCATCTGACTTTCAAAATATAACGTGTCTAGAAAAGATTGCAAACGCTAGAGAATAAGTGACAATAAATTAAAACTATGTTATAGACGGTAAAAAGATCTCGGACTTGGCGCATTTCTTTATTTTCGCACTCAGTCTCACTCTCTCGCTACCGAAATTCCACTGAAATCTGTCGTGCCTCTTAACGTCAGTCAGTAAGGAACCTGTGGTATGTGATTTGAACCAAAATTTCCATTTAGTGAGGAAAATGAAAATTTTTCACGAAAAGCGGAAACTTCGCTAGGGAATATGTTCGGAGCACTCGATAACTGACGGTGAGAAAATGTAGTTCAGCTGGGGAATTTTGGCATTCCCAACACTGCTGTGAGCAGCATCACATAATGATGAGTGTTTTCAAGTCCACGATCGCCTATGACGAAGGATATAGCGAGTAGAACTCCAACCAGTGGAGCACCACGTCCGAAAAAAACTTTCGACTTCGAGGAACCTCCAGCGGGAACACCGAAAACTCCGAAAAGTGCTACCTTCGACGAATCAGTGAGCACTCCAAAGACCCCGAAGTCGAGTAGGACACCAAAAACTCCCACGACCCCGAAATCACCAAGGCGAGTTGTCTGTGGTGAGAAGAGCAATTATTTCTATCTCATCAGCCTTGTATTATTCGTCACGTGCTGAGTTCATCATTATCGTCACAGAAATCTCAAAATATCGATACCAACAACCTTATCAAGACAAGCGGGCACCGACGCAAGAGGCAGAACGCAATTTGCAAAAAGATCGGGTATTCCGACAGGTCATTCCTTATTTTTTAAGGGGAAATCCACAGCAGAAAGTTGCAGAATTCGATATAAAGCGTAATCTTCCACGGCCTCACACCAAACTATTGTCACTTTTTGCGTATTTAAACGGTGGGGTAGCTTCATGCTGGAAGCAAAAGAGACTACACAAAAAAGAGATCAGGGAGGTTGGATCATGCAGATGGGCGACTTACGATAGAGCTCACAAAATTCCACATTTATGCGAAGTGTTTGTGAGCTACGTCAACGGTGTACTAAATCTGTCGCTTCGTGGAGTTGCTACTAGAGCGCAGAATGTCTGTCGATATGGGTCGCCTTCACTTTAACATGATGAAGGCACGAAGCACTCCGCCTCACATTCAAACAAAGACTTCAGACGTGGATATTCACTCTGGATACCTGCATAATTCGCTCCCTCTACATTCAAATGATTTTTTGATTAGGAGTAACTCATGTCTCAGGCTTTCCCATTCTTACTATAAGTTGATGCGATCTAAAGGAAATGATGGAACATGGTCGTATGGAATAATTGAAGCGATGTCGTTGCAGAGTTCCGGAAGCGGAGACCAACGGTACTGAGGAACCTCAACAAGACGAAACGTCCCAGCGCGGTGAGGACGCCAAGGAGGAGACAGAGTCTGTTCCTGAAGTCGACACAGTTCCTGAAGCCGCGGAATTAACCGAGACCATGCCGAAGACAGCAGAGGAAGAACCGGCGCCGAAAGAACGAGAAGACGAGCAACCTGAAAAGGTTCCATTTTGAAAAACAACCTTGCACAAGTGTCCCATTGCAGAAAACTTAGGCGTTACCCAACTGAACGCACTACCTTTCGTCAAGCTTACTCAGTTTCACGTAAAACTCTCCAAAACATTTATGCTTCTCCATTGGTACTGACGACTTCGACATTCATCGAATTAGATTATTCGTGGATTTTCATCAGTAACTGGTTAAATACTCTTTGAAGTCTTCGTCTTATAAGTTGATGAACGAAATCGAAACACGCAAAATTCAGTGAATACACCGGCTGCACGCTGTGCCACGTAAAATAGTTTGCCGATTCAGTTCAGTAAAGAAGTTCGATGAGTATAAACGAATCTAGGAGGCGGGTGTTTCACTTCGCATGCATTTATTGCAGGATTATTTGCTTCTAAAGTTAATTATTCCATAGATCAATTTCTCTATCGTTGAGAACTAGTAAGACTTGATTCATTTAATCTTTTTTTTTCAATTTTAGAGACTTCCAATTTTCGAACTGCTGTATATCGCACCCTGGGGTACGCCAATTCTGCCGGTTTCTGACTCAGTGGGAGCTGCCAGATTAGGCATTATTGAGGGCAGTCCACATTTCAGCGCAATTATAGCGATACTTTGCAAATTAGCCATACTGGCTTTAACATTTCGGCGATATATGAGCAATATCGAATCGCTTGCAGTATATAGACGCCAACAATAACGAAGAATGACGGGTGAGAAGGTAAATTAAGGGATGTCCTTCCGTCATCTTTGTGTCTTCTTTGAGTCCCTCCCTCTCGCTTTTGTTTTATTCTTTTATGCCATGGAATCCGCAGCTATTTTGGTGCTAAACGCGCGTTCCATGTAGTTTGCACAAAGGAAACGAAAATATGATCGGCTGCCATCAAATGGCGAGAAATGGGAGGGGTAGAAGGAGGAAAGAGAAGGGAGAGAGTGTGTGAAGTGGGAGATGGGAGATGAATGCTTACTCTGGTTCAAATTATGAGCTACCACATGGCGCACGCCAGCTCAAAGCAGCATATATGCACGCTGAGAGGCATATTTTGCAGCAGTAGATACACTCTGCCGTCTTGTTCCTGACTGGAGCAAGGATCATGAAACACGAAAAAGTTTTCGTGAAGTAACCTCATCTATATGAAACGAAACGGTGTTATATTTGCTTGACTAAAGCTTCATTTGTTATGGCCTCATTTATTTCGATTGTCGTCAGCATACGATGTAAGAAAAATTTCTCCACATTACTCGGCCATCCTCCCCATATGCATTGTTTTCTGAAGAGAAGGCGAGAAAACAAAGTCCATTTCCAATCCTCCCTCCTTCTCTTGTGCTCCTGCAGCACAGTGTAGTGGTCAAATTTCGTTTTGTCTTCGATTTAACTTAACCTGACTCAGTGACGAATTTTTGCTGTCTAGATCTGTTTTCCCACAGCTGTGATGGGCCTGCAAACATCCATTCTTTTCTCTGCTGATCTGGAAGCATGGCTAAGCTTTTGCTCAGAAGTGATGCGTAGAGGTCATATTCTCTAGAGATAAGTGAAATTCGAGACATCTGGTGCTGTTTTTCTTTGCCCGCATCATCCTAAGCATAGCGCAACCATACCACCCGATTTTCAATCTGTGAAATTAGCGTTTCCTCCCGAATGTCGTCAGTGTTTCAGAGAAGCCCGTTTAGAGGGAAATTTCGCACAAAGACCCTTTTTGTTCAAACGATGTATAATTTATACGAGTCAGAGGATCGATCGCTTCTCGGAATCGAGCACGCAGTTGCGATCTTCTTCTACAGCAACGTACTACAACATCTTACAGGACGAAAACACATTTGTGCTGACTATCAACCAAGTTCGGAATTTGTAGAGCGTGGAAAAAGCACAAGAGCGCAATATAGGATAAAGTGCAGCAGACAGTGGACTTCAAAAGGGAGAAACAGGACGTCCGTAAAGCAACAGCCAAGGCGGAGAGACAACGAAAACAGTATTAGTGATGCCATTATACCAAGCGGTATGGTACTTTTCGTACTGTACTTGTACTAATACCAGGTATCGCAACTGGAGTATAAGCACAGCACAGTCTGATTTTGGGCTAGCGGTAGAACAGCACTGTACCGATTTTTTGTAAGAAAGCACAAATACACTGTGCCATTTCTTCACTGTACCGATACCTGAAATGTGCTTGGTCAGAAAAATCTCGTGAAATTGTTGGTGCGCTACTGCAGTTTTAGGTTGAAGCGTTTGATCCGGAAGATACGCCATCGTTTGCTCTATGGGATAAACTGCTCGTTTGAGAACATGGCGCTAAATTTTCGATAGTAGATGCTCAAGGAGTTCAATAAAAGAGAGTAACAGTCTTGCGTTTCAGGTTCGCTCAGAATGTTTTTGAAGGTGCGCTTCTCTTTCCNCAATTTTAGAGACTTCCAATTTTCGAACTGCTGTATATCGCACCCTGGGGTACGCCAATTCTGCCGGTTTCTGACTCAGTGGGAGCTGCCAGATTAGGCATTATTGAGGGCAGTCCACATTTCAGCGCAATTATAGCGATACTTTGCAAATTAGCCATACTGGCTTTAACATTTCGGCGATATATGAGCAATATCGAATCGCTTGCAGTATATAGACGCCAACAATAACGAAGAATGACGGGTGAGAAGGTAAATTAAGGGATGTCCTTCCGTCATCTTTGTGTCTTCTTTGAGTCCCTCCCTCTCGCTTTTGTTTTATTCTTTTATGCCATGGAATCCGCAGCTATTTTGGTGCTAAACGCGCGTTCCATGTAGTTTGCACAAAGGAAACGAAAATATGATCGGCTGCCATCAAATGGCGAGAAATGGGAGGGGTAGAAGGAGGAAAGAGAAGGGAGAGAGTGTGTGAAGTGGGAGATGGGAGATGAATGCTTACTCTGGTTCAAATTATGAGCTACCACATGGCGCACGCCAGCTCAAAGCAGCATATATGCACGCTGAGAGGCATATTTTGCAGCAGTAGATACACTCTGCCGTCTTGTTCCTGACTGGAGCAAGGATCATGAAACACGAAAAAGTTTTCGTGAAGTAACCTCATCTATATGAAACGAAACGGTGTTATATTTGCTTGACTAAAGCTTCATTTGTTATGGCCTCATTTATTTCGATTGTCGTCAGCATACGATGTAAGAAAAATTTCTCCACATTACTCGG
>JAARMF010004669.1:0-14193 GCA_022844705.1 Toxascaris leonina
AAAGAGCGCTGTTCAGAACCTTCATGCAAAACGATCACTTCATAATACCTTAAAAGCGTTCCCCTGTTCAGCTTTCTCCTTAGGGCCCATGTAATCGGTAGCAGATCCCACGAGCACTGCTGTCCATCTCAGCGCTTCGAAGTTGTTCTCATCCAGTGAATAAGCCGTCTTTGCATAATTTCGACCTGAACGTCGAAAGTTTATTCAATGCAAAATCCCCATAATCCAGAGGACGCACACGGATTTCGACGAATCGAAACATATAATGTTCCAATANGTACTGCTAACAATAAGAAGTCACGGATTTCGATGAATCGAAACATATAATGTTCCAATAAATTACGTAGCGTTACTACTAAACAAATATGAAATCAATGTCTGTTTTCCTTCAGCAATGAAGAGCGCATCTGCTTCTACATCCGCACTCTGACATCCATCACCAAGCTATCAAGCTCTCACCTGATATGCACACGTTGCTTCCCGGATATGTAGATCTCGTTGTCCCCTAGTGAATGTCAGGACTTTGATTCAAGTTTCTCTTTCTTGCGCCATCAGTAGAACGTCCATCTTCCTCTCCTCCCATCAACACATGCACCCCCACGTGCACTTGCCTAGCGAACAATTATTGTAGCTGGCGCCTAACNCCCCCACGTGCACTTGCCTAGCGAATAATTATTGTAGCTGGCCCTTAACTAATGCTTGTCGCCAAAAGCTTATTTTTCGCGAACAACAGTCCAGTACACCCAACGAATCCGTACGAATAAATATGAATACTTAAAACAATTTTCATCGCCCAAGAGAGACCACTATTCCATCAGTTATCGAAAAAGACGGCAGCAGCACTACATGTTGTTGGCAGTTCTACCAATCGAGAGCAATGCTGCCTGTAATGCCAACGTCTCTAAGAAATGCAAATACAAAACGACCTTCGTAAATGAGTTGCTTCCTTTTCGGATTCTTCTTCTGCATTGAATTCCCCCATAGGAAGCATGCCTTCGCCATTCTCCATAGCAACTGCACATTCGTCTTCGCTGACTCATCATTATCGAGCATCTGCAATGGAGAAACCATGTGATGCCATATGTGAAAGAAAAACTGGATAGTTCTTAATATTTGCATTACATTCTGTGTTCATATATTGCATCTTCCAAGTATTGAACATTCTTAATATATATTACGTGAACGACACAGAAGCAATCCACGGATTTCAATGATGCTTTGCGCCGCTTAAGCTTCAAGTCGTCATATAAGCAAATCTTAAGCTCTGAGAAGCAGAATCTTTTTATCTCGATAACTTGCAAAAACATCATGGAACTGAATTTAATCATAAAACAAGAGTGAAGGATGGGTCAGAAATCAATCAAACAGCCCATAGAAGCTTTTGCTTCACAATCCAATTGCACCGGTCGCAGACTCGAATGAAACCTTACGGATGTTAGTGACAATAGAAAATTAGCCCAAGTTCTCCGTTCGACCAGTTCGTGCATCAACCAACCTACAGTCCACCCTGATACCAAAAACAGTAAAGTGGCTGACCTGCTTGATTTTTTCATAAGCCTTCTCTGGCTCCGTGTCGATCAGTTTGTCAAGTTCAGCGAAATCCTGAAAGATAAAAAAACAAAACAAAATGCATCTGCCGTCGATGGCAGGCTGAACGCCAATACGAAAATGCAACCGAAAGCAGAAATAATTTACTGGCCCAGCCGCTATCAAAACGAAACCGAATTGAACACAGTGATTCAAGTGCACTGGTCTAAGTTTGATGTACTAATTCTTCGAATCACACTCAGCTTAACATATTCGCAATCAAGATGCAATTATTTTCCATAAATTTCGACGGAGATCTTTCTTTGAATAAATGAGCAACAACTTACCATTTCTCTGCGAAAAAGATACAGCGAAGGAATGTGCCGCAAATGGAGACGATGTCTCGAGGATCACACAACGAGGAGTTGCGAATCGCCGAGTTGGAAGAGCGCCTGCGTGCTGCCACCCACCTTCAATGAAACATCCCTGACAATGAGTATGACCTCTACAGGTATTCAGTATTTAAGTCACCACTGAACGACCAGTTAATAAGTCTGGGACATGGAGCAAAGTAATCGGCAGCGGTGCATTCACGAAACTTTTTGCACTTGGTGTGGCTTGTTGTCTTTATCCACAAAGCGGACGTGGTGGAATGAACGTTCACTATAGTAGCATTTCGGGAGATCTGAGTAAAGCATAGTGGATTCTCGGAGAAGGAGATTGGATCTCAGAACGTCAGAGCGGATGGCTGCACCGATACAGCAGAAAATGCTACATCCTCTCAGTGCAGAGCAAGCTTTGGCCAGAAGTTTCCCTGCATAGTATGTGGTGAAGAGTCCTCTGTTTTGTTCTTCCCCAAGGGTGTAGAGTAATCAAACGCGACACAATGTAGGATTGTAGGGTTTCGATGAAGTCACACAACGATGAAGTGCCTCTGTCACATTTGTTGTTTCGTAATGCTCGATGTATGCATTAAAATGTAGCAATTGAGAGATAGTGAGTTCGTTGGATCAATACTTCGAGTTACGAATTTCGTGGTGACAGTGTTCTACGCTTATTATCGCAATATGAAGATAGGGAGAAGGAGTATCGAACGATAGGAAAAAAATTAAGGCGGCGCATTGATTAAAGAAGTGAGTACTCGGGTGGGCTGTCAACTGCGTCCTCAGTGGCACAATAATTCTTATCAGTCGTACAAAAGACGCCCGTCCGCTTATTTGTTTATTTATTCACGGTGCTGTCTGAAGATGAGAGAAACTTCACAAGAGTCATATAGAGCATCATCGACACACTTTCGGCTATTGTCACAAGATCGGCTATTGCTCACGTAGTTTGCAAGAAATGGTTTTTGGGTTTTGACAGGAAGTGAGTGAGAAACACTTTTTCATGGTCAATAAAACAAAAGATTGTACTGAATCTAAGGTCTCCTTCCAAAGAACAAGACTTGTAAGACCATCAAGTAGCCATCAAGTAGAGCACTATCTCTCGCTCTCCCCCAATCACCCCATCGATTCATTGTCGCTGCCATCAAACTTCTGAGGAAAACAAGTTGCTAACAACACTAGAAACGTTGGCACCGTCCATTTTTGCACTTTAAACGGCCACGGTGACCTGCTGTGTGAACTCTCAAAGAGACCTACATTGTACTTAATCACACATTTCTTCTAAAAGGTATCGCTTGCATAAGCTGGCTGCGCAGTTCCGCGCATTATCCGCCTTCAAACCATTCAGGGCTCAGGCAAACAAAATTTTCTCTGAGCAAATGAGATGATCCAGTCACAGATGTGATTTCATCAAACAGTAAATCCCATTGAAGTGCGTTGGTGTGCATTGCATAAACACACACGCAAATACGACTCCGTGTAGTGAAAGCGAATGCTAAGAGCTGTTGCATTATTCATCGATTATGCGCGTTTTCCCATGCTGATTCAGTGTCAGTCAACAACTAGCTCGCGGAAAACGGGATCACTCCGTAGTGAAGATCACCTAGCAAAGCGGTTGAATAGTCGAAAGATGAGCAGGTAAATCCTCCTGCCCTCCTCTCTACTGTGTAAGCATGTTCCATTGAAAACGCTTTCAATAATGAACAAAGTTTCTCGCAAGTATCACTCTTCTATAGATATCAGGTAAAGTTTGGTGCTCATCGAAAATACATCTCACTATTTCGACATCGATAGGAAAGCAGTTGCTAGCAATATACTATACCTCGTTGTTCATGAGTTGCGCAGCTTGAACGGGTATGGATGTGTATGGAATATCTCAAACGATCTCATATTGACGGGTAGCGAATCCTCGCGTATATGAATTTTGTCACTTTCGAAAAGCAACTCTTTGCAAAAAACGAAATGTTAGTCTCCTGAAGAGTGGTCTCAATGTATGCCTAGACTGTATGCGATAAATACGAAACTGGTTGCTGCGGGATATAATACCTAAATATTCTTATGGTGACTGAATGCGGTTTCGGAAGACAACAGTATCGGTTTTGATAAGTACTTCGTCCTACACGCGAATGCGCCATCCTACGCGAGTTGACGATGTACTGCAGTAAGAGCATAAAGACATCATACGACGACTCAACAGATGTGGTGCAAGCAAAAATGGTAGCTCCCCACACCAGCAACATCTGCAATGCAGTGAGAGGCCGGCGTATTGGAGCAACAAAGGGATCGCGCGCCCACCTGATGTTTGCCCCCGAAAGCAGAACATAGTGCTTCATCCGCCTTTGTTAGCAGTAGAAATTCTTTGCATATAAGTGCTTGCAATATATTAGTGCTGAATGCTGGTATAGTCATCAAAACGCACGATATTGTGCTTATAAGTCCCTTTTCCAAATATCTCTGCATCGATCTCATATAACAGGTCGGTCAACACGCAAAATTTCTTTAAGATTTCTCTTTGTGAGTGTCAATCCATTTAAATGTGTAGTGATCTAGCGTAGGGCACAACTGATGCATTGTTGGCATGAACTACAATCTGCCATCCCGGTATAGTTTGTATACACCGAACTTTGTCTACAGAAACTTTGTAGAGTGTAAATGACACACACCGTTGTTGATAGGCACTGGCCATCAAGTTTATAGAATACCTCACTAGAACCGAATTTCGCAGCATCCGATTGTGTGCTGATCTTTTGGAACTGCAGGCAGGGAGCTATACAGATACACAAGTGTACACTCACATCGGCATTTTAGTCGAAAGTCGCACGTAATTGACGGATTTAGCAAAGGAACATGTTTATTAGTGCGACATCATTGGTTTGAAGCTTCCGCGACCAACTAACTCTTTTCATTGCGGTGATTCCTCTCCATTAATTCATTTGCTGTAATACATAGAAATGATTTCATGCGACACTTGGTGAAAGATTCAAGGGGGGAGCCGAGTCACCCACTTGCCAGACATCGCACTGGGTCGGTCTCTCGCAATTTGGGCTCGAACGTTACTGATGGCATCTCGATGCTATTGTCGATTTCAGCAAAGACCTCATCAGAGATCTGATATTCCGCTGATGCGGATTTATTCATCACATCCACGTTACATCAACCATCTTCTCACCCTATATGCGGGTAATAACATGATGAAGAGAACTAGCGCGGCTTATCTGAGGTTATCCAAGCCCTAAATTTCGCCAACATTACTTCACTGAGCTTATTGCACGTGTGCTCTTCGGCGATATCAGCAGTATTGCCGAATCATTCCCAACTGTTAACAATCGGAGATAACCGTCGATAATTTTTTGAAGAGCCCGAAGGTTCTTTTCGCTAGTGATCATCGTTATGGGCAGAAATGTTCTCATATTCGCTACCATGAAACTATAAATTGTTATTCATACAGTCCTTCTTAAGATGAGGGTGACGAGTTGCTTGGATGTGCTAGAGGATGGTGGAACATTGTCTTCGAGCAGTGTAGTAATAATCTTTAAACTTGATTCTTCGAGCATCGTGGGTCTAACATTCCTCGTTTTTGGCCTCAAATTCATTTTTACCTATGTATTTCGAACCTGCCTGTCATCGTTTCAGAGCTCTGCAGTGCTAATTGCAGCACGCTGCGGTTGTGCTCTATTCAGTCGACTTCTCGATTCATTTTTGCTCATGCGTCGTATTCGCTTTCGTTTGCTCATCAGCGTGACTTAGTCATCAAATTGCACTTTTCATGGCATGTAAATATTCAGAATCCGAAAATGAAATGAAGGCATGACAAAACGGCATCTTGCCTGGACTCAACTATAATAACAAGTTTGCTCGAAGGCTCAGTCTTCCCGATTGTTTGAGTTTTTCTTCTTTAGGGCTCATTCATCAAAAGATCCTCTAGTGCTGAGGTTGGTTTTATGTTTCTAATGACGTTTTTAAAGGATAGATGTGGACTAAGCTGTCGTAGTCTTTTTTAACCTGATGAATTCACTGCTTTCAAGACACTTAACGATGTGCTGAGTCATTTCCACAGTGATTGTCGTCACAGAGTAAATCACTCTAAAGGCATTCTCTACTGGAGGCGGTTAGGCTACGACCATTGCATGATCTGTGAACAGGAGCGCTTTGCAAAATGTTCGAAACTGCTGGAAACGAACCTATTGGTAGTTGCTTGACGGACAGTTTCTGTCCGCTTTTGCTCCATATATTGCGGTCATTTTATTTCACTTTATACATTTCGTCGACCCAGGATTATGGGTAGCAGCTTGCCTCTATGTCGCATTGAAGATTTCATCTTTCACACTTCCTTATCGCAGGTTAAGCAATTATGTTGCCCGGTACTTAACTGATCTCCGCCGCGCATTAGTTTTGTGTTTTGCACACGTACTTGGTTCTTCCATTTGGCTTTTGATGGCTACAGTAATTGTACCGTAGGGGATTGAAATCTATTTTCCGCCTCATATCTACTTCAGCAATCTTTAAAACTCAATATGTGCAAAATGATTGACTGCACTCCAATAGTACCTTACCATAAAGTCCCCAATTTCGTCACATTCTTCTCCCCCGGTACATGACTCAAATATAGTGTTCTAGTACCAGTTGAAGGTATTCAAACAAGCACTCACGGCGTCGATATGTGCATGCTTATGAAGAGAAAAACGACGATGATGTAGCACGATGTACTGTCAAAACAATACACAGTTTTCAGATACTATCGTCATTTTCCTCGACTGAATAGTGAACTAGAGAATTTGAGTCGTTTTATTCAGCACGCAAAATTCAGACCTTGGAGTTCGACGCCTTCGAGCGGTCGAACAACAAAGACAGTTGACAACAGCAGAAAACGATCCACTCCAACAGACTGTTGCAGATTCCTTCTACAAACGCTTTTCACGCAACGCTCCTTTTTCTTCGAATCAGATCGCCCTACAGAGTGCTAATACACAACTTCATAGTCATTCTCTTGGTGCAGTGGGTGAAGAAAGGTTATGAATGGCACGGTTATGGTGGTACTGTTCATAGTTGCAGCATTCTACTGTCACTGACCACAGGTATTTGCATATGCTTGAATTTTATGGTATCGAAAATGGCATGTTGCATTCGATTAATCCCTTCCTATTAAGGCATTCATTCCGTTCTAAGCTACACATCAAAATATAGGCAATAAACCATAGTACATCCTTCACTGACGAGCCGAAATTGTTGAAGCAATCACCGATTTATCGCAGCATCCCAAAGAGAACATCGAAATTTACCTCGATCCTCCAGAGCATGGCAATTGGGCATCAACGAGGGATGGTGTCACTGATCTCTTATATGGTCCCATCCATCTGTTCTAACCGTTCCGTCTGTATCTCTAGTGATCCAATCACTGCAACAACCTCATCTCATTTTGCACTTTGGTAAGTTGAAAATTGAACACCATTTAAAGAAAATGAGCAAGCTTGAGAATAACAGCGACGATGAACGGAACATCGGAAACATCATACATCAGGAATTCATACATTGGAAAATGTGAGCATCGCAGCTGCAGAATATTCATTTCAATGCCACTCCGAGCGTAATCAGACGGGTGAATAGCGAAAGAAACCCGACCTTTATATGGTAAAGTCGCTGCACTTTGAAGATTCACTCCATAAAAGGTGATCTCATTTGCCTCTTAAACGCAATCTCTCAACTTACTTCAATATCCTCTCGCCAGTTACTAATTGTAAAAGCCAGTTTTACAAGATGACCAAGTAAAAGACAACCATTACAGACAAACAAAAGACAATAAAAGACATAGAGCATATCATTCAACAGGAAAAACCCTGTCGTGAGAAAATTCAGGCTGGAAATGTGGAAAGACATCCGCATATCATCACTCGAGTCAAATACTTCTGAGTTAGAGGAATTAAATCTGGCACCTTAATTTTAAATAGAGGCCATCTGCTGATTGTACAAGATGATTTCATTGCTCATTTCAGTGGCACTCAAAAAAATAAATAAATAAAATAAAATAAAACAACGAACAACGTTCACACAATATCGTATGTGTTTCTGAGTTGCCACTCTAAGAGATGAAACAATTTCTTTCAAGGAGCTCATTGATCAGGCATAGGACTTCCGATATAAATATATAAATTATCGAATAAGCTTCACGTGACTACACAACGCATAAAATATTCCCCTTCGCTCTCGCAAGTGCAACAATCACAGGTATAGGCGAGTGGCACCGGTTATTGCTCATGGCGTATCTAGAAGGAGGAATATTTGCTTGATGATACGATTTGAGTCATTCTCTGCCAATACACTCTTTCGCATTCCATTTCGAATAATCGTTATTACTGTCTGAAAATAAATCCGCTTCAGATGCATTTTCTACTCGAAGGGGATGGATGGGGGAAGGGGGGGGGGGGTAGGGGGGTGGTTAGAAGTTAAAATTTCATAGCCGCTTTACTTTTTCAAAGCAATTATAAAATTACAGCGCTCAATCGCATAGTACATGAGTTCATATCGAAACATTGCAAGTTTTATAGCAACATGGCTGAAAATTCAGATTGTCTTTCGAAATTGAAGTATTTATACGATAGAACAGCTACAAAACACGTGTAGTCTAAAGATCAAATAAATTCTGCCCACTAACGCTGATGGCTTGTACTTTTTCTTGGATGTACTCACTCGTTTTACATCACCCTAATAAGAAAAGGACTATTCAATTGGGTGAAATCATTCGAAAATATTTTGGTCGGAACAATAATAATAAACAAAACGAATCGTTGATATGAAGACCCCATGTTCTCTTTAAAATAAAAGCCAAATAGAAACCATCTTCAGTGATTCAATACTCTCATTTCCTTATTACGAAATGTATATTGGAAAGTGATAACAAAGCTAGTCTGGTTGATAGCTGCAGAACCATGCAGCAGCAAGGAGCTTTATTTATTTGTGCGTATCACAGCAAGAACACGTTGCAGACGTGGGCTTTATGAGAATATTCATAACGTTCTCACTTATAAAGCTGATATCGAAGCATGCACCTGCGAAAGCAAAATGCGGAGACAAAAGGAAGCGGGAGAAAAATAACAGCACTCAGAATAAGAGAACTCCGTCAGAAAAAAAATCGCAGGCACAGGCATTCTCTTTAGGAAGGTCAAAGACTCCCTCTTATCCATTCTTAATGCCCCTCTTCCACCGCTCCTTTTGAACATTCTTTCCTTCACATCATTTCTTCATCACGACCTTTGTTATTTGCATGCCGCCCTTCCTCCACCTTTACTGTCTCTGCTCCTCCAAAATAAAATCTCGTATTTCATTTTTTTCGTCGTTAGCAAGTGCGACTGGCAGGGGTTTCTTCTCTTTTTTCCACGATTCTCATCCAATCATTTGTCCCCTCAGCGCTAAGGCTTTCTTTTCCCTTCTGCTTCCATTTTTCCTCATACATTTGGCTTTTGCAGATGCATGCGTTGCCAGTGGCTTTATAAGCATAAATGTCAGTAGGAAATTTATTGAGAAACACGCACATCCACCACGAATAATCGATCTCCCCAATTATATAAAATAATTGGAGTATATTAAAGTGTAATTGCAAACCGCAGGTCGCCATTCACTATAATTGTGGATAAAGCAGCTATGTCCGTTTATTTTGAGGATGATTGCCGACAGCGATAAAAGTCTCCAACAATAATGATTTGGGAGCAAGTGATTTGATGTGGAATCCCCTAAGATTCAATTCAAAATTTAGAAAGAAACAAACATAAGGCACAGACCTTTGTTTGTGGATCGAAGACCATCATTTGCCCGCCATGACCACCGTGGCCGATCAGGAATGACTGTAAAACAGTTTTATCTTCTTCTGTTTCTATTTTCCATGCATATGGACAATAATATTCTCATATTTACAAAGTTTCTTTAATATATAGTAGAAACAGAATTTTTTGCGAATAGACAGTGAATAAAAAATAAGAGGATAGATTTTCGGAAAATTTCACCTTCGAAGAATTGGAAAAACGTAAAAAAAATATTTTTCAGCTAAAAAAAGACCGTTAGAGAAACCAATCAAGACAGAATGCAACAATGAAAGATTTTTGATTAAGTTTGATGAAGTCGCAGCAATCAATATCACTAACAACTGCAGCACCCTAACTATTTAGCTGATACCACCAACTCCACTGCAAAGGCTGCTCAATAAAGCTCACATCCCTTCTTAATATTCATCAACTTCAAATTTGGTTCGTAAACTGACAGATCAACTACTACATCTCCTTGTTCATAGGCCTTTCCGCTATAAAATTTCCTCGAATATAGACCGATTTTGAAAAATGGCATCAATCGCCAAGACCTATAAGCAGAGAAAATAAGGCCTCTAGACAAACAACCATCGTAAACGTTCGACATAAAAGACCGCAAACAACATCAAACATTCATTATCTAACCAGTGTTGTTAACTTCTTGATTCTTCCCTTGCGACTACCAAACTGATTACACAACACTGTTGTAACACCTTGGTCGTTGCGTGGTTTTCTCATCAATTACACCATAGACATGGTTCTAGCGTCATACCATTCCCAAATGAAATTTCTTCCTCCCTCCCCAGACCACAGCAAAAGAGAGGAACTTCTTCATCCGCATAAGTTGAAAATGGTTAAATATTGGTTCAACGAACGAACATCTCTGCGGGTTGGATGCTTCGAATAGAAAAACCCATGCCCTCTCAATGCTCGTCGATCGATAACAATGTCCTTCACTGGCTTCGCGTCCGTCGGCTTCTTTAAACGCTCCCATACATCTGCTCTTATGAGGTTATTCTGGAAAGAAATTCTCCCAAAATATTTATAGAACATCAGTGGCAATAGACAGTTTCGATGAAAGCTACTTGATTGGGAACGGATTGAGTGGACGTCTGAAACAAAAATAAACGGTATCATGAGTCAATCAATATTTGTGGGGCAAGTCTTGAAATTTAATAACTCTGCTGTCTATTTGACGGAAACGAAGGGATAAGCACGAGTTTGAAAGAAAGCAAAATGGCCACATCTGAACGTCTTTAGTGGCATGATGTGTTACCAAAACAAAAAAGCTGCAAATTAATGTCGCTATTATTTAATAACTCTTCCTGCAGACGAACGTTGTCCAAGTACATTTCCAGCTGACGGCAAATCGACACAGCAGTGAAAGTTTCTTCCGGCGTTCCGGCTCCGAATTCCGGAAACTCGGGTTTCCTCTCAGAGCTACGATTCTGGAATTCTGGATGGAAAAGAGGAAAGCGAAGACGTTGCTGCAGCAAATTCTGATGAATGTCAGTGGAGTAGTTTAGTTTCTTCATGTCGTTCGCTTTTGCATCGTTTCCCTCATATGTTGGAGATAGAATAATGGCTTTTCTAATAAGCCAAAAATCAGCCTATGTGGTCTAACCACAGATCCTCACTCAGTGCAAGCCTTCCCGCGATCATAAATTCGCTCTGAGGAGTGGGAACTATTGCAGGACCTATCCTCTCCGACTATAAACTCCCATTCGTCAGAGAAAGCATTTCAAATTGTCCGCTCTTATACCTTTTTAATCTTTACGCAAGACCTCCCACCCGCACAATATACAACATCTACGCCCCTTCGCTGTATGTCCTCCTCACATTACAATAGGACATGAGAAATGTTCTTGATTGCATTTCACAAGGTATAAATACGTAATTGCATGTGTTCACGCATTATACACCGAGGAAGGGAGCTGTTTGTTGAGTGTTACTGAGATAATCCGGATAGCTATTTAGCTGCCGTGGTATAGTTTGCTGAAAGGCATAGGATGACCGCTGCAGAAATATTGCTGTTTGTTTGTTGGGTTGTTCAAAGTCTTTGTTCATATAAATAAAGGAAACTGCATAAAGCGGTAACAATTAATACGAATATCAAATCCCTTAGACTTTGGCAAACATTTCGTTAATGTTTTAGTAATTTGAATGAAACGATGACATAAAGCAAGTAAGAGCAAATGTTGCACCACCCAGAAAGTGTGTATCATCGAAGAGAAAAGAGAGGAAAGATGGAGTCTCAAAGTTGTATAGACAAGACTCACAAATTTGTATAGACAATCTGCAAAGCTAACTGATTCCTAAATAAAACGTTAAGAATAGAGCGCCTCAAACGTGCGACGGGGGAGGGTCTTTACATGTACGACAGACGGCCCTCTCTGCATGCAGTGCACAGGCGGGTGACCCACACTTCCTTCATGCAGGATATTTCCCTTCCTCAAACCACTCCTCCAGCCAAACAAATTTGACATGTTTCTGAGTGCAGCTCGCTCACAATACATGTCCATGTTCCTCAGCATTATGCAAAAGCAAAGAGAAGCACGTACATTTACGCCTTTTTCAGTATATTTGCTGTGCAGATGGGTAACAGTCTACAAATGGTCGTTGATGGAAAGGAATCGAGACGAGAAAAAGCTTTTGCGCTTTGATTCGCAAACCGTCCTTATGCAAAGAAAGCATTTTCTTTTGACAGTAATACCAAACTGACTAAAAACATCCAAAGGGCCTCACAGTCTATGATAAAATATGCGATCGTTTATTTATTACTACAGTTCCTGTGCACAGTTTGAAAACAGCAGCAAATTACAAAACGAGTAGATGGGAGTGCCAAGGGGGAGGAGGGGGCACAATATGCGTTTTCGTGTTGCCGTCTTCTCTCCCGGAAGTTTTGTTTACAGCTAATGAATACTGAATGCTTCAGTGCTTTGACTCATTCCACCCATTCCACAAACCTTCCACCAAATGTTTACTCGTTACCTCTTCCACATAAAGTACATGCATATTTCGTCATCTGCATAAGTTTTGACGCTGATGAACGAATATAAAATACGAATAGAATGCCAGCCATTGCTGTGCATTATATTGACCAAAATTCCGTAATTCTGGCCTCAGGTTGAAACTATCTGATTGGCAGACATTGTTCACTACGCGGCTGTTTTTGCACCGTCCCACCAATGTTTCGAAAATGCATCCTTACTGCTTCGAATATGTTTGCCTTTCTTCGCGTGCTCAAAGCTTATGACAATGGTGCAATCGCTGCTTTTGATTTCATTTGAGCGATTCTATTTTGCTGCCTACTTCACTTGTGCATCGCTGTTCTGATGGGTATCTTTCAGGCGATCCTCTTTTGGCAGTGTCCTTTCTGCAAAAGAAAATCTCATCGTCGCAATGCTTTCGAACAGCACAAACCTGCATGATCGCGACTGCAACACTCGCAAGGCCACGTGCGGTACCAATCCCCAGTGCAGCAACATTCTCAACTGCTCTCACTTTAGCGCTGTTGACAGCAATCTCGTCCTCAAATAATGAATGCAGTTTTCACGGTTGGTTATCATTGAAAGCAGTTATGCGATATCAGCGTTACGTTTAATTTCGGAATCGCAGCATCGCTTAAATATGCCACATATTGAAGCATTTTCTTGAAAACGAGTTTTTACGACAAATTTTATTCTGAACTATCCCTCCTCTCGTTAGGATTCGATTCTTACTATCTTTACGTCATTTAGAAATGGAGTTTTTTAAACCTCACACCTCGACTCTTTCGAATGTGTTCCATTTAAAACGACCAACTACAAATTACCTTAAGTGGGTACTTCTCATCTACCAAATATTGAGAAGCAAACAACAGTCCAACCTAAAATCGGACCATAAAAGCATTAGAAAATGTTCACAAAATCGGCTATCAACGCTTCCTACTCATAACCGTCCCCTCTCCCTAAGTAAGCTCATGTATAAGAGGTGATGAACGCGCCACTACTTTCTGTGCTATTGTGTTATCTAACTTGTTGCGTAACGAAGTTCTTGCGTGAACGACCACCTCAAAATCAATCCGATTTGGCTTATGGAAAAGTGGAAGGTGCATACACAAAGTAGGATGGAAAAACAGTGGTAAAAAACACCAATTTCCGAGATGAAAGAGCAGCATGGATTGATCGAACTTACATCAACGTTCATCCATTTTGGATACCCCAAGGCAACACTTCTGAGGTTCTGTTTCCGAAATAGATGGTTAAGTTTGTTGAGCGATGAATAGAGAAAATCCATGAACGATTCGTATCGCTTCGGATTCACAACATTGGCCACTCGCTCGTTCAGTTCAATTGGTAATCCAATATAGAAATCCTTATCTGAAAGGTAAGCATTAAAAAAAATTAATTAATTCAAATAAATGAATAGGTAAATCCATGAACGGATCAAAGTATAGAACAATAATGCAGATAAACACAAGATACAAGAATGGAATGAAAGAAAGAGGA
>JAARMF010004671.1:0-14191 GCA_022844705.1 Toxascaris leonina
ACTCATTTTTGACACTAGCTCATGAACATTTTGGAACAGGTATGCTCGATTTCTTTGCTCGAAAAGCTTATCAAATATACGCGGAAGTGGAGTTAGGTGATGGCATACCGAAAATCATTCCATTCATCGATGGTCCATCTGTTCCAGGCAAAGATGAGAGTTCTTGTCACAGGTAAGACGGCATCGAAATGATGTAGGTGGAAAGCGTATGGTTGTATGATAGAGCCGTCAATTGGCTTTCAAATAGGGTGGTTAGGAGCGCCGTCAGCAAATTTCCATACTGTTTCGCCAACGATGATATTAGGACATCCTTTTGTAGTGAGGTGCTTAGCCATTTTTTTTCGATTGCAAAGGAATTGCGACGTTTTCGATTGCTGCATGGTCTTGAGGTCAGACGGTGAAGATTTCAAGGTGTGATGGTGGTGGAGATTGGACTGAAAGTGCCCTGGGGGTTATAGCAGATAGGACCCGTGCGTTGTTTTTAAAATCGAAGTTGATTTCAAGTACAAGCGTACTCGGCGATGCACTGCTTTAGCGAAGGTGAATGCTATAGCTTGTATCTACTAGCTATGCGTCAGTTTGCCATACTGGATCCCGCAAGTACTTTCGAACGCGCGATTCTTGTAAAAGTTCAGATAGATAGAAATATCGGCTAGGAAAGATGGGATGACGTATGATTTTTGCGCTCCCATCCACTCAGTCGACAGGTTTGCATTGCAGCACGAAAAGTTCAGGAACGAAATGCACTTCCATTAGGTCTCGACCGGTGAGAAGACGCAAAGGGTAAGGGTTGTGTTCATGTTCCAGCTGGTACAGATAGCTCGTAACTTTTTTAAGACCGCATCGACGACAAGATGTGCAGTTCGGTGGATATTACCGCATGCGCAGATATTTTCTGTCGAGTACCTGTGACTTCGTTCAAAGGTTGCTATGTTGAGGTGTTGTATGCTTGAAGGTAAAACACTCCACAGTTTGCAAGAGGACATTTTGAAAAAGCTTGACAGAGCCGCTGAGGGCAAAGACAATATAAACGATGAAGGTGTTGTCGAGTACCTGGAGAAGAGGTGAGGACGGATGCTGAAGCCGAAGCACAATCTCTCGCAATAAGACTACTGTGCTTGGAAGGCGTATATATTGATAAGGAGCTTGATTGGAAACGTGTGGCATGCATTCAAGGAAGAAGAAAAGAAGCGGCTCCCCGGCCGGGAATCGAACCCGGGTCTCGCACGTGACAGGCGCGGATACTCACCACTATACTACCGAGGACACGGATGCGTCGTTAACTTAACGGGATATCACCAAATGTTGTGATAACAATAGTTGTATGTTTAGAAATCCGAAGGGGTCGAATTTTTGATAGCGAAACACCTAAGGGCTTCAAAGGGTAAACGGTGGGATATAATCTTAGTGCGCTCACAAAGCGTTCAAATGTTCCGACTTCTTACAATAAATTTGTTGATGTTTGAAATTTGTAATATTATTTAACAAATTGGTGAATATTTTTAATTTTAGTAATAAATCGATAAAAGACTATATCATGATGCTAGGCAACATTACCGACCGATTCGATGGAATGAAAACTATGGATAATTTCTTGTGAGGATTTTATCATGAAAATGACAAAAGATGCCTCAGATATAAAAGGTGTACATATAGTTTAACTGACAATGTATAACTGCTCATTATGAGTGCCGTTTGTGGAAAAACTAACGAATAGATAGCAAGCTAGAGATTGATATGTGATGTACTGGTATTGAATTCTTGACCGATTCGAAAATGGCAAAAGAAAAGAGTGAAAGCAATGGAAGATAGACAAAGAGAGAGGTGGAGGAAGTAGGGAGATACGAGAAAATAATAAATTCTCGCTATCAAGACGACACATCTTGTTGGTCTTTGAAAGGAGATCAGGATGGCTGGAAAAGTATGGCATGACCTTTCTCGGGATAAACCGTTGTCCTGATGCGCATTTGTGAGGCTTATGCGCTATATTCACAAAAACTAAGTTGATCACGTCATATTATTCGAGATATTCTCCATCAATGACATAATTCTCCAAAACTGCGGCATATCACCGGAAATAAAATCAATCACACCTTTAAAGGGTCTAAATGAAACAAATGGAGGTGCATGTCGGCATAACTGCTATGAGAGATGCTTTTGCGTCCACCTAACATGACCAACCACTTTCATATGCTGCCAAAAGATAACAACATGACTACTTACACAAACCTAAAGAAAGATTCGTTCAATATCTTCACATCTTCGATTGCATTCATCTTCTTCAACAGCTAATCGACTTGCTGATGAGAATAACAGCTTATAAGAAGTTGCTATGGCCGGGCGGAAATGGTTCACCAAATGTCCGGATACGAGCTTGCGGGTCTTCCAACTCAAACCTTTCATGTTTTTAGACACAAATACAAATATTCGAATAAATAGCTTGCAGGTCATAGACTACTTTTATAAGTAGATTTGTGGAGAAGTACCTATGATCACCTATAAACATCTCTTGCTATGGCAAATCCGACGAAAACTCTCCGGCGCACTGCTCAGAAATATAGGAAAAATCTTTTCACTCAACCAATATAGCACAATCCTTATTAGCTTATTCTAAGTCATCGTTATATCCAACCGATCACATTGATCACATTGAACAGCTGTGATTTCATCGATTTCGTCGTTGTCTCCATCGATGCAGCTGGCAATTTTTCCATCTTTCTCGATCCTGAACTCGCCGCGTCCAAGCAGTGCCATGTGGAAGTCGAAACCCCATCTTGTTGGCAGTCTGCCGCGTCCTTGCTTTCCATATTGCTGATAAACATCCGTATTTCCATTTGTGGTAAGTAAGATGGAGAATAAAATCCACTGCGACATCCAAATGGTAAGGTGGTGAGCTAATGAGGATTGCAAAAAATGGAATAATTACCAATTGCATCGATGGAGAAGAGAACGACGAAATTAATGAAATCACAGCTATTCAATGTATTCAAGCTATTTCCATTCGTATGCAAATTTTCCACTCGACCTTTAAAGCCAATCATCGTTGACTAACGTGGAAAACAATTAGTGTTTTTGTATTGTTGCTGATAAGCGTGGTCGATACGATGATTCGAATTCATCTACTCTTGTGGTTGGGCTCATTCTTTCTTTGGTATCTCCTCTACGTATCGTCATTTTGTGCACTTATTTTCCCATATGGTGCACTCTCATTATTTTTGCATTGGTTTCTATGGAAATTGATATGGTCATTGACAATTTGTTCATTACTTTCTGCTGCACTTACTGCGCCTGCAAAAATACCGATGATATTTGTACCACCTGACGATTTCCTCGAGAAGCATTCGAGATCGCTTTTACAAGCGATTGCTGGATGGGTTCGTTATTGTTATTGTTACTGTTGTTGCTGTTTGATGTTGGATTTATCATTGTTTGCGGTGAAAATATTTGAAATTTCTAAATATTCGCTGAACGGTCACATTCAGTGCATAGAAATTTTGCTATTATTGCAATAAGATTAAATGCGTCGCTTCAAAGAGAATCTCAAAGTTCCAATCTCTATCAGTTGGTTAATCACTGAGGAATAAACTCGAAAAAATATGAATAGAGTCCAATTAGGGTCCTCATTAAATTTCGCAAATGGCTTATCATTTAAGGAACCCAGTTGAAGCAAAAAAAAATAAATAAATAAAAAATAAAGAAGATGAAGAGAAAGAATGAATACGATTAATCATAGCGCTTTATTAGGTTTAATACGCGTCCACTCATCGATTCACAACGATCCTCAATTTCTATATGTCGAATAATGGAAATAATATTTAGCTGCTACATGATTGAAAGAATCAAAAAGAGAATTTTCAACACGCTTCCCCACAAACATTTCTTTCGAATTTTAGGCTCGCTCTCGAAAATTATCGGTCCGTTTTCGAAAAATGGCTACAGATTTGGGAACGACAAAAGCGCCAAATTATTGTTATATTTGCCGACTTATAAAGCCGGATAGAGCACATCATTGCAGAAAGTGATTTCATTGTCTATGTTTATGTGGTTTTCATTGATTTAACTCAAACTTCATAGGCATATTTTATTTCTAAATTATGTGTGTTATTTAAGTGGAGAGGGAGTTAGTGAAAGATTTTTAAATCCATCTATGCAATCGATGAAGTTCATAATGAAAATTGCTTCGTTGCAATCGAATTTATAGGTAATGAAAGGACTAACGACTAAGACAAATCGGTGAGCAAATATCAATGATTTACTATTGAACGATAAATTGATATCTCCAAAAGATTGACGACTTTGCATTTGATGCATTTTTAGTATAGTATCGTCAACCTGCTCTTCTTAAGTCTCTTATCTTACATTCCCCTCCACCTCTCCCTCCCCCTCCCCCCCCCCCCCCCCTGTCTTTCTTTCTCTCAATAAAATTTCCCTTGACTCTATTTCAACCAACCATTTTCGTTTAACGTTTTAATATTTTATAGCGGAACAAGCATCTAGCATTCCAGATTTAAATTTACATTCAAAAATCTCGAAAAAGCTAGTCTCGAAANATCTCGACAAGATTTGCTACAGATGTGGACGTTGTGTTCTACGAATGGATCATCATTGTCCAGTGCTTGGCGAATGTATCCATATGCATAATCATAAATTCTTTATGCTTTTTTTATTTTGGTCATCTATTTTGTGTATATTTGCTACTATTGTCGTTATGCCAACTGTAATTTTTCGATTTATATCAATCTATTCGAAGAATGATTCCATTCAAATGATTCCAACAATTCTTGTTACTTCAGGCGCCATTAATGCAATGGTCAGTTTGCTTTTCTTGCAATAATAAACATGGATAGGTTTCAGGAAAGTATTATAGTATTGTTAATTCCACCTCCATCATTTCCGGTCGGTGTGTGGTTTATACTAATGATTCTCTTTTTGATGATCTCTAGATACGCTTATTTCGAACAGAGACTTCCGGATGCAAGCAAATCCGGATATAATCCTTTTCATCTTCTTCCAGAAGTAAATTCGCTTAGATATTCACAGTGGGAATATCCGCTTGAAAAAGGTTATTCGAGAAGACATTTGTATTTGCTCAATAAAATGCAATAATTTCATCATTAGAGTATTCAACGTCTGGCACCATAGCGGATGCGTGTAATGGAAGCGAGTGGTAGGCTAGAGGATGGTTGATGGAGATGTCGGAGTAGACATCTTCAGCGCTATTCTTGAAGGGATTCTCCCCTAAAGTCAATACGCATTTTGGCATTCACGATCGATCCGCTTTTGCCTAAAGATGATTCAAACGAATAATCGCTTACTTAAAAGTATTAGCAAGGTGCCATATTATTTATATTTATTTATGTTTTATTATATGTTTAATTTTTGGTCAGTTTGCTTTCTTCATATGCTCAAAATTATCTTAACCTATCAAAGATTTAGCCTCTATCACTGAGTCCCTGCACGGTGAAGTCGATCGTGCAGGGATTTAGTCAAAGAAGCCAAATCTTTGATACGGCAATCATCCATCCCCTACCCAGGTTTTGTCTTCTCGACCCTATTTTTGACTTCAAGTCTGTTGCAAGTATGTTGAAGGAATTTCATAAGTAATTAACTGATTATGAGGAGGATGACAAATCATCGGCTTATCACTTATCAGAAAGGCATCCGAATAAAGCGATTGTACCCGGGTGCAAGAAGGTCCGGATATATCCCTTATCATTTTCTTTCAGAAATCCTTATTAAAAAGCTTCTCTGTGAGCTCCTGGCTTCACTTTTTTTGGTACGTTTATGTCTGTCTTTATGCCCGTTTGATCGGTTCATCAATGAAACTAGGCTAAATGCATGAGTGAAATATGGTGATGATTTGCAGCCTATTTTATATTTCGGCTGATCTCTAGCTATGATTGTTGCCCTTATGGCTAACCTTATGGCCAACATGATTGGCCACCCTCTTCTCTACGTCTCCACAATTGCTGCCAAACTTTTTCTTTCAATTTCAGGTTTGTGGAATTGCACTTTTATGTTTCTTACGTGAATTAACACTTGCACTATTACGCAATGAAACAACACTTGAAGGAATTGCTCTACATGAATATGGCGAGTGGGATGCTTTCGATGATGGTATTGCTCATTATGATCTTGGTACAAAATCGGCTAATTTTCGATCGATTTTTGGACCTTATCCTCATCTATGGTTATTTCCAATTCCAAGCACCTATGGAAATGGATATGAATTTGAATACTTCCTCAATGTTGCAAATGCTAATAATAAAAAGTATAAAACTTTAGCTTATAGGAAATGAATATGAAATTGTGGAAGGTTTCAATTCTCTCAACTGATGTTTTGATTAGAGAATCTTTGTGCAATTGATGCAATATTTTAAGCACTTCAAAAGAATTCGATTGTTTATGACGATGAGATCACAGTAGCTTTATACGATGTGAATAAAAATGTTTTTAGATGTTGCTTGTTGAATTGCTTTGTATTAGCTGTAAATATTTACCTATAAGCACCTGCAAACATTTGCCTGTAAGTACCTGCAAAGGTTACTCGCAGGTAACTGTAAAGGTTTTTGATGGAAGAGAAGGGAAGATTTTCGCGAAAAATGTCGATTTATTTTCGTTAATTAATAAATTATTTATTACCTTCAAGGTGAGGTATTCAAGGTAATAAATAATTTCGTTCTGAGAAAAAAATATAGTATAATTTTCTGAGAAAAATAATATTTTCGCTATCGAGGCTATTGATGCTTTAGTGCTTATTCAATTGTGTGATTTTTATGCGATAAAAAACAACTGAATGGTTTCTTTCAAACGTTGACCTAATTGGTGATTGCCTTGAACGATATGATTCGCATGCAAAAATCCTCAACTCCAAGTCGAATTTCCGATCCCTCTCGAACCTAATCAGTTCTTCTAGCCATTTCGCTTATCATCAACCTATGGCGATAGTTGTTTCTTCAAGTAGATAGATCTTCGATAAGCGGCATTTTTCAGCTTATCTTCTTTCACCGGTGAATATGAAATTCGATCAGCCGGCCTTAAATGACTAGACATAAATTGAAATAAGTGACTATTTAAAAGATTTGATTATTAAAGTAAGAAAAAAGAACACAAATGTCGATGCCTATTTTTCATTACTTTATTATAGGATTTTGAAGAACATCAAATATGCAAAATGTAGTTTTTGTTCGTTTGAAACATTACGCAGAATAAATCCCTCAGATAATTTATTACCGTTCAGCACAGTATTCAATTAAATATATAAAAATTTTATGTAATAAAACAATGAAATATTAAATACCCGAGCATAGTTGATCGCCGAATGCAAATAATAATTAGAATTATCGGCCACTAAACGAAGGTAATGGAACGTTACAACGATGTTGATGACATGTACAATTCGATGTATTATAGTATATCTCAAATGTGTGATCATTTCTTTCGTACATCAATTGTAGTACACGAAGGCGATATATCGCCGATGAGACTGTATCGGTTGGTCCAGCAAATCGAGGACGTCTATGTTGTTCGGACATGCAATCCATTAAAAAATTCCAGCTATAAGCAAAACAGTTGTATATATGAGGCTTGTAAGCATTATAGTAGCTAACATTTGAAGCCGACCAAGACTGGGGGTATTGATTCCATCATAAACATTCAACATGTGACACACATTTAGCCAGTTGAAGTCATAAGCTTCGATGTTTATGCGCTCAAATTTTGCAAGCCATATTTTCTACTAAGCTTATCGCCAGTAAACCCGATATATTTTGCGATATTCTGCTTTAAGCAATATGTGTCTTCTATTTAGATTTCACCTCATAATTCAGATTATTTTTTGAAGTGTTTGGTTGTTTTTTTTTTCAATTTGGTTTATTTTAAACCTCTCACCGTTTGGTTCTTTTCATTTATTGATTGTTTTTTTAAGTGCGATGTTCCCATAAGAACTAAGTAGAAACTATTCGAAAAACTATAATCATATAACTAGTATCCGTGAAATTTTCTATTCGCTTCTCATTTTCGGTGGTCTTCTCAATAAGAATGAAAAAAAAATCATTTAAATAAATAGGTTGAATTATAAAATGCCGTTGAAAATTCGCATGGTCCGGGTTGGAAAACCACCTAATATTCCCCCTCCCCACCCCCCACCCCACCCCCTCTCCGTCTAAAGATGCAGGAATTCGTCGTCTATACAACAATTCGTAAGATGAAAGAGTGTCGATTTTTCTAGCTATTCTTTAATGTTATCCATCAATCGTCCAACTGATTTCTAGTATTGAGAAATAAAAAGAATGCCGAAGAGAACTCACAAATCGAGGGGGCAAGATGGCGGTCGATGCAATCCTCTATCGGGCCAAGTAAAACATTGTTGTATCTCGTCGACAGTCCTTTGATAATGTGGCTCAGCACCTAACGTTGCGCATTCCCATCCCAATACTCCGAACATCCTTAATATTCATATTTGCATACTTGCAAAAAGAGGTACTCAACGGCATGCCAACATAAGCAGAAGTCACTTAATGCATCTCGTGAGTTTTTGTTTTATTATTATTGCGTAAAAAAACTTATTTAATATTTTGATAGCATTTCAAAAAGTATCGTCGTTTCTACCTCCTCCCCCCTCCTCCCTCCGGAAAGATTGCCTTCGGAAACTCCTTCCGGGAACATTTCCAGAAGGGTTGCTTTTCCTGACTCACAAGTAACGGTAGAGATTTGTTGCCTTCTTTTTCGCAAGAATATTGCAATCGTTTGCGGTAAACTCTCAGTGATGATCTGTTTTCATATCGAGTGAGATTCATCACCGCCATAACGTTGACGATTGCATCAGCTGATGAAATAATGAATCGATAACGCACCAAACATCACTTTCCGGCCGATGTTGAATTCGTGTTCGATCTAAACAACTGACTATTTCGGGTGGAAGCCATGGTATTGGAAGACGTGGTCCAAAATCAATTGGAAGACCAAAGTCGCCCAGTTTTGCTTTGCATCTATAAGAGAGGAGAAATGATGTGCAGGAACAATACAGATTTAAATGCAAATTCATACACGTATATATTCGCACTTGTATATTTATATTTATATTTATATTTATATTTTTATTCATATTTATATTTATATTTGATTTATATTTACATTTATATTTATATTCATGCTTATATTTATATTTGCATTTATATTTATATTTATATTTGTATTTACGTTTATATTTATATTTAAAGCAAAGAGAAATGACGAACTGTAATTTAGTTGAGCTGAGGAGAACATTACGCGCGGCCACATCGCCATGACTAGCCTCATTACCAGCCGCATCACGACTTTCATGAAGATATTTCAGTGCTTCACCCACTTGTCGCAGAATATCGACAATATCACGTACATATACATGAGGTGCATCATCGCCTCGTTTCTGAAGTGAATTAAACGATGAGATTTTGGAAAAAATTTTGGAAAGAACTCGTTTGACAAAAGTTTTCGGACATAAAAATTTGCTAGTTCTTACTCATCTCTTATTTATGTAAAAATTTTTCTACTCTCAAATCTTGAGTATTCTCAAGAAGTTGATTGCAATAACCGCTTATGTGGGGAGTTTATTTTTTCTCCTCCGCATATATACTAGTGGAAAAAATTTCTCTCTATACGACTTTTGATCGAGTATACCTATCAAGGGCCAACATTAATTTGAAGCATTAATTATGAAGAAATATACTCGTATATGCTCGCGAAAATATTCGGCAAGTGAACCACCCGGTAGCCATTCCATTGCGATCATTGGTCGAAAAGCTTGAAATGATAGTTTACTGACAGCGATTAGCTTAACGATATGTGGATGATTGAGTTTTGACATCCGATATGCCTCCTCTAAGAGACCCATTGATTTTTGCGGCATTGGATAACTCATCTGCAAAAATCCTCAATAATAGAAAATTTTACATGCAAATCAACTTGAATAGTATCCATGATAAATAAAAAGATACAAAGATACAAAGACTGGTCTCCCAATGGATCGCCAGAAGGTTGACCATCAGTCGTTCCAGAAATCTGGTCAAAAACAGCCATGTGTGGTTGTCAGCTGCATCGATACGGGAATCGATGAAACTACAGCTGTCTTTGCATCGTTGCACCTATGATAAATATGTTTTTAAATCAGTGCTAAGCAAATAGAGATTTAAAGAAAAAAACTGCTCGTTTAGCTTAGTTCTGTGATTTATAGCGAAGAAATACTGCATTGCAACGCAATGATATTGCTATTACGCTGAGCGATAGATTCCTTCCGGAAGGGGGGAAGGGGGAGAGGTGGAAATATCCTCGAAGCGAAATGCATCGGAAATTTTTCTTCCGGTATATATATAGGATATGGTCATTATCACCTTTTGCCCTCTCATTAATCTCAATCACAACACAAACGTATGCGAATATCGTAACGGTGATAGAGAGAAAAATGCAAATCGCAACCAATGAAATGTTGCCAATAAACAAATAACAGCATACCGATTTTTGTGAGCTAATATAAGCTAACATTGAAAGCAAATTTCTCAGTTGTCAATCTGTGGCTTTGATTCATCTCCCGAGGCTGATGATATTTATCGAAACGTTGGATGTTAGTATATTTTGCACTCAACAATTGTCGAAGCAATAATCATCGCCGTCTATAAAGAAGGTTTACCATCAAACAATTGATTATATGAGTACGAGGTTATTATTCAATAGAAAAAATATTAGCCTCATTGAACATACCTTAACGGCTGCGAAAACTTTTTGTTTGAAGCGTTTTTGTGTCTTTGGATAAACATAGCCCTTGAAGACGAAACCAACGGCACCTTGACCCAATTTACTATCGGTTAACTCGATGAACATATCGTCAACAAGTAAATGAGCCAACTCTATAAAATCTTCGTCTTTTTATGCTGAAATAGTTCCTATGATATGTTTCCATCGGCTAATGTATCGCATAGGCGAACAACCAAATGTCTGCCATCCTCCCCCCACCGCCCTCCTCCACTCCCCGTTACAATACTCAAAATAATAATATTAGATCTCTTTCAGTAATTGGCGGTCATCATCAGTGTTCCAACTTTATTTTCAAAATAAACAACTATGCTAGGTAAAAAAGCCGATGCAATGACGCCTCAACGATCGAAGCACCCAATTGGGAGGGATAACCGTTTCCAACTATTAAATATTTACATCGATTTTCGAAATCTTGTCAAGTATTAGCTAAATTGGCGATCATCGTTCACTGATTGGAACTTATCATAGTCACGAAATAATTCTACAACACAGCTAATGCTAGACTGTCTTCTAATGAATGTAGGCATGAAATGTTGCTAGCGAAAAGAAGCATTAACGGCAATAAAGCATTGCTAACGATAATAAAGGCTTGCTGAATGTCTGATGGTGAATAAGGTGGGGGGAAAAAGCCGCTGAGACAGCTAGCTAGTTATCCTGACATGAAGTACTAGAGGAAATAATGAATATGTGAAATTAACACTAATATCTTAGAAAGAAGTGAACAGAGTGTGATTCTAAGGAGTCATCGGATTATGAAAAAATGTCTCTTCACTCTAACGTTACAATCACTTTTCTAGGCTCCTCTAAAAGGGAGAGGCTCCTTGCGACAACATCAGTCCTTATATATGCTTTATGTTTGCGCATGTTTCTAATCGCGCTAGACTTCTTACATTCGTACCAACAAGGTCATTGCAACGGAAGTAATTATAGAATGAAATGGGATATTCTATATCTAATTTCTAAACCCATACAAATTTTTAATCTATATCTAACTAATCGACTTAAAAGTAACAAAAAAAAAATTTTAGCAAGTCGCTTTTGTGGTGAAATTAGTTGATGAAACTATAACGATCAAATTCTTTTGCGAATTTCTAAGGACATTTAATGATACACAAACAAACATATGAGGCTTTGTTCCATTGCTTTTTTAATATAATTGTACAATAATAGGATGATTTGCCGAGTAGAACTACAAGAAAAAGCGCATAGTATGTCTCATTGACGTATATTCTAATTGTTTTCTTGAATATGAACGAAGAACACTTTTTTCATATATCTCTCAATCAATATGAGGTTCATCAAAGACTACAAATTATCCTAGTTTCCTTTAAGATGATCGAGAATAGGGCTAATGGCTAATATAGGGCAGCAAAAGTTTGAATTATTTATTTTTTTTGAGCGCAATATCAATAAACGCTTTAGTATTGATTATCGTTTACCTCTCTTTAGGAATTTGAGTCGCTTCTTATATGGGTAAATTGAATCGGGTGCCGGTAGACAAACACCTTTACCATCTGAAAATCATCGAATGAATATCGAAGTAAAATAAGCGTCGATCATTAACATCAAGACCTACCAAAATAGGGCAACTTTTCATATATATACATTAAGGTTTCTATTAAAAATTTGGAGCACATGTGGAAAACTTTCCGATGAAAATGAAACAGACTAGTTCGCAATTGAGAATTGTAACGTTGATTGTTGAAGAAAAAATTGCGGAATGCTCTGCGGAATGAATGTGTGGAATGTGCGGAATATGCGGAATGTGCGAAAATATGCGGAAAAGCATATACTCATAAACGCATAAGTGAGGCACTTTTCTTTTTTAGGCAATACTTTTGAGGCTTTATGGCAACCGAGTATATGCGGCTTAAGCACTAAATATTTGTTCAGTTAAGGAACAACGCGTCATCACAACATTCGTTGGTTGATCGCAATCAAGATCAAAGATCAAGGCGGAAATTCCGAAATTAAATATGTTTAAATAATATTGCAAATAAATTAGTTGCAAAAATAAAAAAAAAAGAAAAAAGAAACGATGCAGTTAGTTCACTTCGAACAATTCTAAACTAATGAGTACTTTCAATTTTCGAAATCATCGTTGAAGAGAGATGCATAACGAAACTACTTAAAGCATAGAACTTACGTTTACAGAACCAAAGTAATGCGAGTAGATAAAGCGAAAACATAGCGATGACAGTTGCCCATGGTGTGATATAAGATGCTGATGTACATTCGACCGACGCCGATTCGTTTTGCATCGTTTTCTACTCGACCCGTTCGTCGACACTGATGATGAAACTCGTTCACATGTGTTTTCCATTCGTCTTTTTTTTTCTTTCACCTGTAGGATGAACTTTCTTTGCTGTGACACATGCAAAGATTCAACCGGTTTTTTGCTTTTATGAGTATTTAAGAACGAACAACAATCAGTATGGCGTTAATTATGCGGAAATGTTATTTGACGGATTCGAGGTGAATTGAAAGAGAAAAGAGAGTGGAATACTGACTGCATTGCTAAGAATAATTAAAGTATTGAAAGCTAAGAATATCGAATATGACGTATCAAAAAAAAAAATAATTTCAGAAAAAAAATGCGATGGAATTCTCCCTAAAAATTCTCGACGATTTGTTGAACAATTTTCGCAAAAAATTTATGAAACATTTCAAGATATGGCGAATTTTTATATTCCTATTCGAATTCTATGAAATTTCGGATATGCGGCTTAGTTGATCGATTTAAGCTATGCGATTCGCAATCAGCCGAGATAAGCAACGATTCTCTCTTATATTACACATGTTGTAAGCTTCATAGGCGCACGCGGCTTCGACTTAGACAGTTTATATATGTTATTTTTGATGACTAAAGAAAACGCTTGCCCATAGGCGGAGATGAACGCTTGACTTCTTGCTTGGCGGGCGATTGCTCTAACATTAAGCTACCGCAGACGTTGCCATTCGCCATCATTTTCTATTTTAGTCAGTTCTAGTGTGAAAAGCGTATAGAGCAATGAGTCACCGATTGCATTTGCTATCGACTGAGGAACTCTTTAAGTAATCACTACGAAAGTGAGAATTAGAAGATATTAGAAAATACTAAACAAAAGAATAATCACTAGAAGTTTTAAACAATTAGACGTCATATCAGTTCATTGGTTGTTCATAGATTTTTCGTCAACAACTTGAAGAATATCACGAAATTTCCTCGAAACTCGTTGTCCCTTTAAGCAATTGGGCATATTTCTGCCAGAAATCATAATCGTTTATTGAGGGGATGATGTGTATATTCGAGAAATTATCAGTGAACATCTTAAGTGAACGGCAGAAGTGTGTCGATAACAATAGCGACAAAGAAGAATATTCTCTTCCATTCATACTCTAGAGCTATAGAATTGTGGCG
>JAARMF010004674.1:0-14170 GCA_022844705.1 Toxascaris leonina
TGAGCATAACTATCAGCTTCGAATAATGGGAATGTGTGAGACAAATGCAAGAGATCCTTTCAATCTATGGGCATCCTCTTAGTCTCATCTTAACTTTTTTTAGTGCTGCGTGCCCTCTTCCGTACCTCCAACAGCCGACTCGAACGCAACTACGATCTATTCATTCATCGATGCGTATTCACGAAAAGGTGCAAAATGTCACAATTGAAAAGACCTGTTGAAACTAAGAGGATAGAACTGCGCAACCTCCTATCTCATCCTTTTGCTCCCTACTATCTTCAGTTCATCCTGATGATGTTAGCAGGTAACTCTTGCACCACTGCCACCATATGGCATATTCGACTGGAGATATATAATTGGAAATATGAACGAATGTATGCTCCGCCTGAGGGATTACTTATCGACTGTGCATGAAGCCGAACATCCTATTAGCATTCACTTCGTGGCATGCCTCTTGATCTAATTTCAGGTCCGAAAATGATTCGATAAAATGAGTTTAAATTCATTGGAACGCTATCGCCATTTCCGTTTCGCAACTCTCGGCTCCTACAGCTTTTCATATGAAACTACTCAAACGAATTTATCGTTCTTGACTTACGTTTCCAAATTTGATGCATATAAAGTACATTAGATAAACATCATAGCAAACTGACACTCGCTTCATGAAGTCGGACTTCGCTTAATATCAGCTGCTGTCCCCGTCAAAATGTTCGGAACAGAAACCTTTCTGATTCGCATTTGTTTGCTTTCAGAGGTTTGTTATACTGAGATACCCATAACAGCCGCTTCACATGCAGAATTTGTTACCACGCCACCTGAAATAATGTGCGCACGGAGAAAACATTCATAGGCTCACCATAAATCGAAGAATGAAACCATCCGTCTATTTCGCGGCTGCGATTTCAATCCGAATGCGGCCAAGTCAATGCGCTTAACTTTCCAGCTAGCAGACCCAAAAGATCGAAATATCACTATAGCGACCTCATAGCGGAAAGTGTTGTTCTTTTCTCGTCTCTCACAATTCCCTTTTCTGCTCCTTCTCAACTACTGTTTCAGACGATCTGCGAATTTATGCACCATAATGCTCATATTATTCACTCTCCTGAATACTGATGTGCTGAGTGTTCAGTGAATTGATGTTTCTAGACGCCCACCGCCAGTTGTCAAATGAGGACGGATGTGCGGTATGGAGCTACTATGGAAGTGCTCCGCCCAAAGTATAGGGAGATATACCACATAGCTTTTATGATCGTATAGCTTCAGGTGGGAAGCAATTCACCGACGATAGAAATACTCCAGGCAGTGATGTACTGTGAGCTGACTTAAAAAATATTCATAAGAAGTCGCCACATAAGCGCACATAAGAGCTGAACTCTGGTCCATAAATTTACTCGGGAGGTTTTAACTTTTAGCGCAATTGATGCTGAGACAACGTATTTTTTGAAGAGAGCGAATTTTCTTGCGGGCGTCGCCACGTCACTACCTGCCACCTTCTACAAGAGAGATACATCCGGTGCAGTTTCACCTTGAGTCGCATAGCTGTACTACTTTTTCTTACCATGTTGATTCACATTCCCTCCAGGATGACATTGCAATGGCATTCTGGATTTCGCCCGGGCCTTACAAACTTCAGTCGAAACAGTTACTGTAATGCCATTACGCATTTTTTTGGGTTGGTCTGTCTATGTCGGAGCTCATTATCATAGCGCATTCACCTGAAGGTTTATTCCTCGAGGCAAATTCCTTCGTGAAAATGTTCCAAAATCCCATGGAATTCGTAAGATTTTTGTCGAAAATTTCAGCTATGCACTGATTTGAAAGCAAAATTTGAGGGCGTTACTGAATTTCATTGAAGTTCTCGTGCCCAAAAAATATTTCGGTTATTCATCTAGTTCATAAACGGCTTCTACGCGATACCACGTGTCATGTAAGCTTGATCCTTTCCGTTGACAATTTAGACGAGTGGGATATAACTTGGGCACAAAGTTTTCAAGCGACTCTCTCGCGATCGCGTGCACACACGTTTTTCCATCCATCTGCTCATTAGCTGAATGCACACTGAAATGATTCAGTTGCCGGTAAATGCCGATGAAATTGTCTGCATGGTAGAATTCATCCACAAGTGATGGCTTAATTGCGGAGCCTGCGAATTAATCATTTTTCATAGATGCCAATCGAGATCGGTCATTCAATTGCAGGTGGTAGTCTCCTTCATAGCCTCCTTCATTAACTCGCGCGTCCTGCAACCTTACGCAAATCCACTGATGAGTTCAGCTCGGAGCCTTACCCTAACCAGAATCACATGGGCATACGAGCCTCTCTGACCTTTGCTTTTCCGTGAAAAATCATGCTTCCTTTCCCTTCAGTGCTTAACATTGTAGCGATGGTCGTTCGTCCACCGAATTTTGTGCTCCCGATCTTGAGAGTATTTGCTGAATCTGTGCTCCATATGTCTATGTTTCTTCTTTGTCGTTTATTATCTCTCCATTTGCGTTCTATCCCACATGTTCGAATACTCACTCATATGTCTGTTCTCTGTAAGTAATGCAGCAAACAAAACGGCCGAACTGTTCGAGAAGCTTTCGAAGTAGGTTTACGAGTGGATGAAAATATTGTAATGTTGTCGCTGTTCATGATATGTAGGACCTTTCCTCCCTTTTTCAGGAGAACGTTATCTCATCATTGCTCAAGTTTGCGGGAGAATAAAGTTATAAACATCACTGAGCATATACCACTTCTCTCAAATAACCTTCGTTCCGCAAATTAACGAATCACGCGAACGATCCTGAAAATAGTTTGCGCAAGTATCGAGATGCAGTAGATTATTCTGGAATAACTGAAACGGAGTTTCCACTGTGGAAGTTCATTAATGTAGATCGTGCTTTTAATCACTTATCTGGACCCCTGAGCGCTTCTCTGATACAGCGAGCAATTCCTCGCTTTTCTTGTTCTTTCATTACGGCCTCAAAAAAAAAAAATCAAATTAATGAGCGTAACTGAAGTGATCACTATTGCGTTCGTTCGAGGGCAGTCGTTAAAGACAATAGTCTGAGCACGCCCATTTGCGACAATGTCCCCGAATATCGAGCTACGAATTTCTAACCATCACCGCATCCGTGGAATTTGGCGTAGCTGGCAAATGGCTTTCAAGAACATGGATATGCGGGGAGGGGCAGAATTCGGGACTCAGGTGGCAAATTAAATAAGAGGTTTTATGGCTGCATGGAGGAATTGCTGTCGCGACGCACGTCATTCCATCCATTTATGCCATCCGGCTCCGATGCTTCATCTGCGAGCATTAGCGATGTGCCCTCGAGATTTCCTGTTCTTAAAACGCGAAGCCTGCAGCCGTCTGCAGCTACTCGATCGCTGAGCAAAGTAACAGCCTCAATCTGAAGTCACGTCAAGAAATGCAGCGTTTTTTAGATTATTTCGAGATTTCATCCTTTCAGATCATAGTGCTGTCAAATATACCAAAGATGTATGTGGCTGCACTACACTCCAATTCTGCTGACCACATCGTTGCCAACAAAATAACCACTGCGTTACGACGAATCATTTATCTTCCTGCCCATGCTTTTCTTCTTCGCAACTTCTTATGATTTCTTGGTGACAATTCGATGTTTTACACTTCCACGTCTGGTCAATTTCAATGACCACAAGCGCAACGTACATCTCGCGCGGAACCGTTCTTTGAGTTCTTTTTGAATTGAAAGGCGAAGTGATAACAAATCAGAAAGTGGAAGAATACTTTATCTGTCAACCTGCACGAAACTCGACCTCATCTGCCTTACTGCAGAGGCAAAATGCGCCACAATTGTTAATTCATCAGAGGAGACAAGCAAAGAGTCGTTAACAGGTTTCCATAATCAATTCTTGAATGAATGAGGGAGCCGGTTGCACGTTGTGAGAATATTGGCTAGGACGAGGTTTTCTAAAACTCAGAATGCCTGCCGATACGTTTTCCAATTTAAGGAGTTTAAAAATTACTCGAGCAGCTCACGACAGCATCAGCTAAAATTGTTCACTAACCGATTGAATTTTAGCCTCAAACACATGTTTCACACATCGTCTGTCGTCCAAAATTCGGCTTTAATTTTTTCGGCCTCTTCAGCCACAGCCGAAGGTTGTTTCTTCCGTTGCAAGTTGTTTTCCAGGTGATATTTCAAGACTTCATACTAAGCATTGAGTTTCATGCTTGAGCTTCCCACAGTATTTTGTCAAAAGTGTTGATCTTTTGTTGAGTTCATGTCTTCACATCATCGAAACATCAGCTGCTGCTTCTACGAAGGTGCTTATTGGATTCGTCGATTGTAGGAAGGTACACCTTCTGCACAGAGCACCATTTCTCGCTGTTTTGCTTCTATTTTTTGACTGTACTTTGCAGATCGCTTTTGCTCATGCACTTGCGTTTTTCCAACCAATTTTTTCTACTATTTTAAAGAAACTAAGCCAATTTGTGTATCTGAAAAATATCTCAAGAACTTTAGTGTACAAGTGAATGGGTCCGAAACCCTACTTATTAGGTTCCGGTCGCTTCATCCGTCACCATTTAGGGATTCACTTCACAGCGAGGTTTTTGAAACCGTACTACCAAGTCCACCTTTCTGGAATCGGTGATTTGTCTCCGCTATCCTGATGTCATAGCAACTCGTGTCACCATCATATTAAGAGAAATGATTCAACAAATGGCATATTGCAAATACTAGCGATGCACGTTATGAAAAACTGAGCGACAGCTGCTTCGAACTGCTGATTATATTAACGCATTTTCTCCTATTACTGACCGAGTAACTACTTCAATTCCTCGCACCACCATTTGGATTATTCTGCTTTCCATCTGCTTTTTAAACGTTCTCATTATTTGCATAAGCAATTATTGTAGTCGTTCGCTCGTAAAGATTTTATTCGCAACACGACAACCGCATGTTCATTCTTCAAATTTTTTAAAACTACTTTGTCACTGCTGAAGCTGAAATGCTCATTTTCGAAATAGGGCAGCCCATTCCTTAACGGATCAATGTGAATCCCATTTCATTGCTGAAGTCCTATGATGACTTGCTGGTAACCTTGTGCTGTTAGGGCATTCTATTGTTTCTGAATCCTGTGTGAAACTGAAATTTAATACACATTGAAAGCGCAAGCATTCTCTCCTCGTCTAAAGAACCAATCGTTACAACGGCACTATGGTACGGCAACATCTCATAATTCCATGAAGGAAGCACATGATATTTCGCCGATGCTAAACAAATTCACTGGTTTTTTCGCGTCTATCAGATGGGCAGAAGTAACAGACAACCTCTTTTTCCGCCGCCCGACTAAACTTTTTTGGCTTCCATAGGCATCTCTCCACATTGCTGCCGAATGTGTTCATTATCAATGAGCTCACAGAAATGAGTGACAGCCGCGTTGCTTTAGTTCTCTTATCGCCGTGCTTTTTCCAGTGTCAAGTAATTACTGACGATGCAAAAATGTTTCAAAAAAAAGAATTTGGTTGCCAAGTTAGAGAAGACATAGCACATCAAGTGCTATAAAGTGCTGTCTGATCGTTCCCGCTTCCATCGCAGTCTAAGCATTCAAGTGCAGTTTTGTAGCACCTTCGAATGAAAGCTTCATTGTTGCGCCTTATCCCACATTTACACTTCGCTGTTCTGCTCACAAATCAGCGAAGCACCATCATGCTGCCCCATGACGGCAATGCAATCAGCATCGTGTTGTCGAGCAAACATCCCACATTCAGTGTCGACGGCAATGCGGCAGCAATTACAACTATCGTTTTATCCGCTCCTGCACATATGCCTTCGCATAGCATGTAATTGCGTAGCCGTGTTTCTACATTCGTGCCATCACAAGAGTGAGATTCATGGCACTGATAGGAATTCTTGACCTTTTTTCTGTGGATGCCCTCTAAGCAGTTATTTCTACTTGTATTTCTTTCTTTAAACTCTGTTTGAGCAGGAATTCGAACTTTTGCGAGAACGAGTGGGCAGCGAGTGTCCCACATGTTTGTGAGCTAGTGTCGCACACGGGCAGATGCGCCGTGGCAGTTTTCATTCTGAGCGGACGAGGATTGGTTTATTCACAGCAGGCCAAATGCGCTGTGTTTTGGCCGTACGGAATATGTTCCATTTATTCGAAATGATGCGGGAAGAAAGCGTATGCACTTTTCGTTTAATCGAGAGTAAAACACTTGCGGAAGAAGAAAAGATCAACTTATCGCTTAAGCCGATATAAACAAAAACCTAACACAGAAAGATAGCTGCTCACAAAGGGCCAAAGGGATGGCGTTGCAGAATCCCATTTCGCCCCCCTTGCATGGCAGAGTCACAAATTCTCACAGTTCTTTTCGCCAGGGATCGTAAATTTTTCCACTCGAGGCTGAACCTCGTTTTCTCTCCCTCCGTGGCCCAAAGTCAGGAAACCACATGGTTGGGCTACGGATTCTAGTGCCCCTTAACATTATTTTTTTCAACGAGTTTTGCTAAATTGTTTCGAGGGACCTATTATTGCGGAACCTCTCCACCGTGGAGGCATTGTCCGTCAATCGACCAGTTTAAGTTCTCTCATGATCCGTTCCGTTCTCGTTCCCGTTGGTAACAGCATGCGCACTTTCTCCGTCGTCGTCACGTCTGCGAGCAGTAGAAGACCGTTACGTAGTGTTTTCATCAAATGGCGTCGTTTAAATCTCATCCTTGCTTATTTCCTCACAGCAGAAGTGCTTAATTCTCTGGAATGATCCCTTCCCCACCTCACATGACTTTGAGTGGTACTTATACTTCCGTCCTTTTACGCATGTTTACAGATGTGCACACATATGCAAATTCACTGATGTTTTCTGTCTGTCCATCCCTCATAACAATTGTCGACCTCAGCTCTCAGTTGTTGACCATTCGGGTCGCGGGTGTTTGTCCTGCGTTTCGTATGCATTTTGTATCGCTTTTTGTCGAAAGCTCGTATATCGGCTTTCGCAATCGGTTGAAGCTGTGGTATGTTGAGACTATATCTTGTGTGAGCCTCAAATGCGGCAGTGCTTTCCTGCTGACATTCACGCCGTGTTGCCCAATTCATCTCGTAGGACAGAGTAATGGATCTTTGTTGTACAACAGAGTCGAAATTCGGCCGTTCCGCGTTCCAGACCTCTACTGTTATCCGCCTGCTATTTACGATAATTATAGGCACTAACGTGAACAGGAACACTTCGAGAATGGAAATTATCTAAGGGTGTGCCCACAATAGTAATCACGTGGATTTGGTCGACTGCTCACTTACCCGGTCTGAATTCGACGTTTTCTTGCTGCTCACTTTACTCTTGCAGCCTTCTACGAAAAGCCTTCGAGAAAAACATTAGTCCATCGAGATGTAAACGATAACTGACGATAGCTCGTGATATCGTTTCGCATTACCTCTTTTAATGGCTGAGGGAATTTGAGTGGGGCAAATCCTCAAGAATTCGTTGATGCTTGTTCATATTGCTGAAGAAGCCTTTCAACGTATATCATTATCAGATCGCTATTACTGTGCCAGAAAACTTTTCACTAATATTTTTTCTTTCTCATCGAAACCCATAGGCGTGCATCTCTCAGTCTGAGTTTCGGTTTAACCAGGTGGCTTCCTACTTGGATGTGGTTCAATACCTCTGGATTTTTGAAGACGGAGTCCATTTTGTTTTTCTTTTTTTTCTTGCATTCTGGCTCGGGCTTCTCAGAGCTCCTTTTTTGTTTCGCTTCTTTCGAAGAAACTGTCCATAAGCTTTATCCCACTACTCTCGCGAAAATCAGTCAACTGTTGCCCGCACGAATTCCCCACTCGAATGTGCTTTTATTCAGCAGCCGCGATTCGGACCTCAATCCCATACTTCTTTTTCTCTCATCCATAATTTCTTGGCTCCGTAGTTCTGAGAGCGTGAAAAGAGAATGGCGCTGCATCATCCTACCATTCTTCTGACACATGAAAGCTGACTTTATCTTTGACTTATTGATCGTCTCCTCGCCTCTTGCGATTACTTCTGCCACGGTGATCACATTGATTTTTGCTTTTGCATGCTTCTTTCAATTCCTCCAAAGATGGCAGCTATTTCCCCTCTGTGCGCATCCAGGTTAAAAGAGCTTGCATGAACATCACCACTCGAGTGCCGAAACTCACATCCTTCAAAATCCCCTCGCCTTCTTTTCCGCTATTCCATAACGGCAGTCTATTTTATGACAGTGCCGTTCAAAAGCAAAAAAAAAAAAAAACAATCCTCTCTTAGGCACGTGTTCGTCGAAACTGAAACGTGTCACTGAGCCGTTAACATTCATCAAAATGCATTGAAATTGCAAATAAGGCTTCGAATGCTGTGCATCGCAACTTAAATCAAACGCTGAAGACACACCCTTAATNGGAATGCTGTGCATCACAATTGACGATGCCTCATCCTTACCTCAAACGCTGAAGACACACCCTTAATTCAAATGCAGTCATCGAGCTCATTCCACCATTTCAACAGTGCCAACAGTTTGTATACCTACATTTGCATACCATCACGAATCACTAACTTCTCATTGTTTTCTCATCATATTTTCATTCTGAGCATGTTTTGTGGAGAACGCTTATCACGTTCCTCTTCATGCTTTTGTGTATGCAAAAGATGAAAACATCAAAATCAACAGGAGTGCATCGCAGCCAATTAATGATCAAGCATTGGCGGCGATGCTCTTCGCATGCTTAGCGACGTTTTTGTGTGCATTTGCTGGCGTTACCGGGATCGTAATGGCTTGCATCGACATCAGCCGGTTCAATTTTGGTCTCTACTTGGCGTTGCTGTCTGTGGTCGGCAGCACGGTATCGGTCGCCTTTTGGATGGTTAAGCCCAAAATGTGTGAGAATCCGAAATGTGTGCAACGAATCATCGCTCGCTTTCGAAAATCACTGTCGGCTACCTCTGGCAACTTACGCGAAGAGCATTCACCAAGATGTGGTGAGCCTCTCATGGTCTTACAGGCTGTAGTTTTGTTCCTTTGCAATCGGAGAGTGAAATAAGATCAACCTTTCTGGTGCTTTCATAATGATCAGCTGAACCACTGCTTCATTTATAATCGTAGTGGCGAAGTAACACGTCGCAAACCCGCATATTTAGCATTTATTTCTTATACGTCGATTGCCGCTCTCCCATTCGTCCTTGACAGTCATTTACCTTTCCATTTTCGCTGTTGCAATGTTTCTTTTTCTCTCAGAACAGTTCATGAGTGGCACTACGAGTTCAATGAACACAGCATTTGCTGTTCTAAATCAAACACACAAACCAAACGCTTACTGAATGCGCAGTCAATTCGGTAGGCGGAATCGCATAGCAAAAGGCATCCATATAAGGCATCATACTATTACTTTGGTTGAAACTGTGCGTCCATTGCATCAGTTCATCATTTCGTCAGCTCATTCGAGCCGTCCGATGGTCGATCATAGTGAATTTCTGCAACGGCTTCATCTGCTCCTTCACTCTTTTTGAGTACAGCCACCGTCTCTTCATAGGGCACCAGGATCTCGTCGAGTTTCGAATGAAAAAGACCAGGGCTAGCAGGAGGAAGTATGTGGAATATGCAGATAGAGGTGTTTACTGACTTCATATCACTTCTACTCTAAGCGGGAGGGGTGTTCAGTTGGGAGTATAAAGTGACTGAGGAAATTTACTGTATCGGGTAAGCCGACATAGCTGTTGTGCCTGCCGTGCTAATCACATAAGGTCTCCAGTAAAAGCTAGGATGGCAAAGTGTGTCTCAGGCACATTGCCAGTTCATTTGATTTTCCACGCAATTTAAATGTGTCATTCACCTAGTCGCTCAACTACATCAGCACTATTCAATCTTTGCCGGGCTTCAATCGCGGCAATGTCGTTTGCACGTGCTTGAGGCTGTCTCTTTGTCTGATGTGTTCAGTTTTGGAGCCAATGAAGCTCGAATATAATATGGGCCATCTGTAGCACATTCCCTATTGTTCCATCAAATCCTATCACTTTCTGAAGCTTAGTCATCCGGCAAGCTTCTTGCATAGATCGCACTTTTTCTTTCGCAGCAGTCGGGTTGCAAAACGATTCCAAAATAATAACTAAGATTTCCATGGACGGTCAGATTCATTAACATATGCGAACATTGTTTTGCGCGCTTTATACTTGATTTCTTTTGCAAGTTGTGAAAGTGATTGGTCGATCGGGAGGAGTTCAAATGGGCACATGGTGCTACATCCATAGCACGTTCCTCCATTCTTCCCTTCTGAGAGCATTGAAAGCGAAACAGTTTGCGAGCACTGTTGCTCTGAAGAAGACGAAAAAGTGTTGAGAAGTGCTCAAACAAATCACCGAGGACTTTCGTTTTTAAGGTTTTGAATGGTTGCCTACTAGGTTGAGCAATCTGAACATTTTGTCGGCATTGTTATCTGTTCAACATTAGCGCTAAGTTCTCAAAACGTTCGAACGTTTCGGAGGAATAACGCAAGATTTTCGACTGACTTCACCTCGTTGCTTAGCAGTGCAGTGAGAAGGGGCAAACTTACTTAATTTCGCGATTTCTGACAGCTCATTTTTGGCCAAAATGGCCAAAAGAATACCGGAAAAGTTTTACGACCACTGGGTGTTGATTGGGGGTTGGAAAAAGAGCATGAAGTACAGTTTGAAAACGCCCTCAGAACTTGTCTCGGTTCTTGCACTGCGTTATCCCGTGCAACTTGTTCGACTATCTCAAAGCCTTCTCCGCCTTCCACATGATCTTTGCTCCCTCAACTTTCGTTTGAAGTATTGCTTTTTTCGCAAGTTCTTTGGGTCGTTTAACGAGAAATAATTGCCGGCATTAGTAAGTCAAAAAGCTTTATTGAATGGAGTGAAAGGAAGTGCCTCAGAAGAGCAATTAAAGTCGCATCGACTTTTCTCGTCAGCAGCTGCATCCCTGCGGCTTCGTTTTTGCTCCTCTGTTACATGTCATACGACAAGGATAAAAGAACACCGAAACAATGCCTCTAAACGGCGCATTAAAAAATTTTTCATCAGCTAAGGCAATTAGTTGCGAAGGGAGCGTATTGCAGAGGTGCATTCATTCACATTTCGTTACGGCTTTTAGCGTGCCTTCTTCTGAGGGCTAACATAGTCGCGGTGATAAATAACAAAAGCGAAGTGCTGTTCTGAGGTGTCTCACCGCAGACGTTTCCGACAGAACCAGAGGGATACCTTCGCCTGTTTTTTTTTTTTTTTTTTTCGTTGTCTGCTGTGATGATCATCCAATCAGCCTCTCCGGAGATGGTAAAAATGATAAAACATTTTTTCACGCAAACGCGAACTGAGCAGTGGGGTTCCTTCTTCACGCCAGTTGAAGAGTCGCAGTAATGGAGGGGTATTTTTTGTATGTGCGTGCTTGATGTGTACATGTTTATGAATGTAGTTTGAGCAAACGGTAGAAGGAAGTTGAGGCAAAGCGTTCCACAGATGCCACCGGAAAATGTGTAGAGACTCGTGAAATTTTCGCCTCATAAAAGACCCCATCAGTACGACCAGATGCTCAAAATATGATGACCCATGAACCGTTTATCTATTATGCTTGCGTGACGGCATTAACGCATTCTTATGAATTCAATCCGTAACTGCATAACACTGCGAGAAATGTTGAAATGACGTGCATGGAGCAGCAAATTCTTTGATTTCGTGTAAGGGACCTTCAAGCAAGAATCTGGGCCTTCTGAACGTTCATTTCGAACGAAATGATATATGCGGGAGCGAGAAGGGTTGGNGGGGGGGGGGGGGGGGGGGGGGGGGGGGAGGATAGCATATTTTGTGCAGCACTTTTCTCTCTATATTTATTTGCACATTGACAGACAGCAGCAAGGACCCTGACAGTTACCACTGTTCCTCTCCCAGGCTTCCTTCCACCTGATTTACTCAGCTTTCTTCAATGTCTACAAACTTTCACACCAGAATAAGTTAAAAACTTCAGCAGTGTCACCTTGGAAACCACCTTCCGGTGGGAGGAGTCCACAAAGCAACCACTCTACACACGCAACGCAAACTCTTAGGAGCTTCACTTCGCTAGAAGACCCCTTCATTCCGAATTCTCAACGAATCCCGTATCCTTCTTCATCCTCTATTTCTGGTGGCCGTTGTCAGTGTGCATTCATGACCTAATGTCGAAAGCGCACCCGTAACGGGGCGCGTTCTCAACAAAAGTTAATCATTAGTTCATTTTTGCACGAGCGTGGTATAGCAAACCACGGCTAACACATAAAATTCTTGCTGGAGTGCAAAGTTCGGAGGAATAGCTATCTCAATTGCGCGCCCATTCAGCACAAGAAGTCCCTATAAGCCACAGGGCTCTTGCCCAATTTTAGACGACGTCTCTAACGACGAATGCAGTTGCATGGTCAAACGAACGAGTGTTCGCATCGTCAGACGGCCTCGATCGACGTGCCGGCTCAAATTTTCGGAGACAACCCAAGAAGAAGTGTTCTCATACAGTCAGTCTCATCGCAGTCGAAGATCAGAAACCGCGGAAGGCGAAGCATGGCATTCGAAGGAGCAGCACATGGTGCAGCATCAACGAATGGGTAACGAGTCACTTTCGGAGGCTACGAAAGCTATCTCTCCTTGTTGTTTCTGAGCACCAAACTGTTCACCTTGGAGTTTTAAAGTACTTTTCCTTCAAATTCGAAAACGCTATTTATGAAGCAACTTATAATCTAGTTTAATCTATCTTCAACCGTCATATGAAAGCCACTCCTTTGAACGAATGGCTTTTTCTCAGCCACCAATAAGTGATATGGGAATCGTTCACCCACCCCTTTCCACTTTCTCGCTTCAAAAACTTCAGTAAACTCATCTTCATCACGGCGATGAGTAAATCGTTTTGCACATAGGGTGCCACGTTTCTAAGAAGCTATAAGTGACAACGATCCAACGATCCTCGTATCCACCGAAATGTCGTCAAGACGTCAGTAGTTTTTTTTTCGCTTCCTTTTCGCGCTGCCATGGACATGTTCTGTAGTGGTTGAGGGAGCTTGCGTCCTGCCAGACCCGTCCCAGGGTCCTACTCTTCACCGTTCGAAAGGGGGCAAATCCGATTGTACTACTAGTCCGTACAGTTTCACTTAACAGAAACTTCTGGCCAGAAGCACCACGATGCCGGCGGATCTGGTTATACAATAGTATAGGATGAGCATAAGGTTGCTGAACAGGAACTACTACCCTTTTCATCTGGTGGAGAACGGGGTGACGGGCTGGTAGGCACATAATCCATCAAGCATTGCTCTGGTCCACTAAGGGCCTTCAAGACAAAATCCACTATTGGGCCTAGGGCCTTCCCAAGTGACAATTTAGATTCACGCAAAACTTCAACAACACCCAGCGACAAGGCGGTGCCATGCTATTAGCTCGCAGTTTGCGGTCGAGTTGGCTTGCGATGGTTTATCTTCCAATTTGTTTCATCGTCGCATTTTGCAACTGAACGAAATGTACATGGAGATTTTGGAAAAGTTTCGGTTGTCCTAGAAGCAGGACGGAGCCATAACGTCTTTCAAGTGAAACAGCACTAGGCTTTCAGATCCTGTCATTGCACGAGCTTTAACATAGAGTCCTGATCGCCGCAAGTAGCATTCACATAGAGTCCTGATCGCCGCAAGTAGCATTCACATCTTTGCTTCCTTAGCACAAAATAATTACATCTCATAGCTCCAAAGATATCATATTTGGCTGGACATTCAAATTTATGAACTAATAGGAGCCGCAAAGATGCCTTCGTTGAGGTGAATTTGTAAAGGTGGTCGTTACTGGAGCAGAACACATCGATTTCTGCCCAATCGGTCGAAAGAGCAGACATGAGAGCCTCGGTTGTGAACTCACACAAACTATTGTGCTTTAGGCCACTTCTTGCGGTCAATATTTGCTGTCTGAATTTATGATGGAAAGGATGAGTATAACAGGCGCAAAAATGGTGCAAAAGTGGTTTTGAAGCAAAGCGGCATCAAGTAGAAAACGGAGAGATGCCTTCGAATTTCATCGTTCTCAGTCAATGTGTGCTGGCTATTCACAGCACATATAACGCAATCACTCTCCACGACTGGCTCGAATACCCATTCGCTTGTGCATTTCAGGATGAAGGGCAAAGCAAAAGAGTTTTCGACCGCAGATTTGGGCCTCAATTTCTTCGCATACCCTCACGTG
>JAARMF010004675.1:0-11934 GCA_022844705.1 Toxascaris leonina
TCTCACATTATGGCTACGCATCATAACACCATCGAGGATCGGTATGACGGATGCGACCTTAATTCCGCTGTTGGTCTGATTCAAATTCAATTGATGCGTTGGGTGAAAGCTTTTCATCTAGCCTGTTATTCATGAGTTCTACTGTGCAGTGTTTCTTTTTACTATATTACATTCATAGTTGCTTTTGCTGTGCTATGTCATTACCAGTGCGTTATTGTTGCTACGGTTCCATTTTGGGCTTTTTTCTTTCTTATATATACGTCTGGTGTAGAAATTGATTAGCGTTATGAAAGATCTGTGACCGTCATACTGAGCAAGTTTTTCTGGCGCTGCATATACTCACATGCATATGACACGCTGGTGTAGAGCGGGAGAGTGGAATCGCCCATGGTTGCAAATTTTATTTGATCAGAACTGAGATGCTTGTTCTGAGGGTTGTAAAATTTTGCGGACTATGTAGAAAAAAAACAAAAAAAATCAAGCAACTGATTATAAAACCTGTTTTTCTCTGATAGTGCATACATCCTCTTATTTGGGCTGTCGGAGCCAAACGCTCTCTTGCATCCATAGCTGTCACAAATTGTTTTTGACTGCAGAGCTGCTTTAATTGGTCATATCGGTCGCCAGTCGACACCGGTGTCTATTTATTCTCGACGTGAAACTATGACCTGACTACTCTTGTACTCGATGGTGGTGATTCGGAAGATACCATTGTGACACGATGTTTGATCTCGCGTAATATGTTGTCGCATGATGTACGAGCCTTCCAATCCGTCGTCATCCCCTTTCCATCTGAACAAAGAACGCGTATTTGTACTTTTTTTGGATGGCACTAGGCTTGTCTGATTAAGCATGTCTCCGGTGTTTAGAATGTGCATGCGAGTTAAGATCATTGGGGCTTGCAGCCCCAATTTTCTGCCGAGCTACGTTTTGATCTACAAATTGTAGAACTCGACCTTGCAGGATCCACTCTTTAACTGAGTCGGCATGTTCGCTGGATCCGGAATCCTGAGTCGTTAATTCTTAGACCGTACGTGCATTCGACAGCTGCATCTGATACGGTGGCACCTCCCACAGTGAACAAGCATCCGTAGAACGGTACGTCAGGGAAGGAACAGCCAACGAAATATCTCCGAAATAACCGAACTGCAGATGTCACTGTTACCTGTAAGGGCAGAATAGTGGGTTTAGTTCGAAAAAGTGCGTTCTTCCTGCGGGGTTTACATTTAACAGGTGCTCTTACCTTGACACTTCTATAAATCAGTTGCATGTCATTCGCATTACCGCATCACACGCAGTTGCTCATGCCCTTTTCTGTCCATATCACGCAATATTTAACTGTATTGTCCACAAAGTGATGAGGTTTGAGCACGAATTCGGCGGTGGCTGCACCATGTTAACAAATAGTAACGGCAACTTTTGCAGCAAAACGATTGCTCAATTCTTCTTTCCTGGAACTTTCTTGGCTATTTAAACAGTCCGCTGTTCTGTCATAGAAGTCAGGGGTTTGAAAATTAAAACGTCCTCGCCAAAAGCTGTTTGCTCATCTGTTCAAAAAATAGTATCGCTGTTTTGCGTTCGCTTAGGTGTTTTGCTTAGGTGGGTAAATCAAGCTTTCAACGAAAGCCTTTTCCAAGTACTTGGTGCAGTCACATAGGACACCCGGACGTCACAACGAAGTCATATAGGATTCCTAGACAAGCAAGATACGAACCAAACACACTTGTCGGCGATGCCCAAGGATCCTACAGTGCGTCAACGTTGGCGCAAAGCTAACTTCCCATGTATGCGCTTCGAGTACCTATCACAGCTTCGTACCACATAATAAGCACATCGGCAGCAGCTCACAAATGACAGGACTGCCGAAGTCTGCTGGCGCAACGTTCCGGTCGCTTCACGGTCATATTGCCCTCCGCCCAGTTGAAAGGTACTCTTCCCATCCTTCCCCTTTCAAATTTGCAGTTTACATTCATTGTCTAGAGAATCGGATATGACCACCATTCAGTAACCATGCTCTTTACAAGTCAATTTATCTTTTCATTTGAAATACAGCAGCTACGTTTATTAACAATTTTAGACGTTCCACTGAAACAGTTAATTTTGAATAGCATGACGAAAGCGACATATTCGAGCGGAACCACTCAATAGCTACTTCTCGGTCAACAAGCAATCTCCCCAGTTAAATACGATTGCTCACAAACGCACCGTGTACTGTATAAAGACATTCATGAATGCTCCATTCCACAACGTCATCATTAAGCATTCTCAAACTTCGACAGATGACAATTGCTCTATGAGCCGAAAATTCCTGGGCACAAAGAAATCTTAATTGTTGTGGACGATGCCCACATTAGTCCTACTTGAAATCACCACAAAACAATCACCTTTTTCTCCATTCTTAAGCGCAACATTTTGCAAAGTATTTCAACAAATATTATCCGGCTGCAGCAAATACTGCTTGCTGGAATTCCAGCTCATCAAAAAAACCACCGTCCTTGCGCAGTTCAGGGTTAAATAGCTACAACTATGCAGTTTTCTGAAAAAGCAGCTTTCCGCGGTAATAAAGCACGGCTGGTGATACTTTACATCAATTAACGAGCTAGAAGGATGCATTCCGTGCAGGCAAAGAAATACAAAAATATAAATAAGCGGTGAAACTCCACACGTATATTCGAGATAATGATTGCCAATAGCACAAAACTATGTACATGCAACAGAATGATCGTGAGAGCTCCCGATGGATCTTTTTTTCCAATTGGAGCAACTGCATCCTCATCCATCCTTCCCGCCGCACCCATCTCTTTCTATCGGATTCCATCACGAGCTCCAATCGCAACAAGCCGATAAACATCTACCGCCATGTGATTTTCTTACTCTAAGCAAGGCGGGACTTGCGATGACGTGATATTTGACGAACTGTCCTTCCCACAGACTAACAGCTCTAATTTTTGAAATACTTCAGTATCGTTTAAGAGAATATTCGAGTTACTTCTGCTACTGAGTCATTTTCGAAATAAAACGGACATGCAAAAATTAACACAGTCAGAGAATTTTGAAAATCATTGCTTGAGCGATAAAGATGGATAAATGAACTAAAAAGAATCACTATGCATGAAGTAATAAGTGGAGAGAGAATAAGAGCACTGCTAATTCCAAGCGAGATAACCTTCTACAATGAAGCTAACGACGCTTAAGAGAAATGATAAAATGAGGTAACAGATGGCAACTTGACAATAGACAAATAAGCAAAATAATATGCACTTTTATACTTCACTAAGCGAAAAACATTTCGCAGACTTAGGTAAACTCTGTCGAACAACAATCAAAGAGGTGTGCAACAGTCGGCCAAGCGAATGGGTAAAAGATGCCCGGAAGCACCGTTTACCAAGACACGATATGATATTCGATAAACAATCAACGACATCCACTCTGAGGCTCCAGAAAAGAAAATTGAGTGAAAGAAGTAAGAAACCAACACAGATAAATATCTTTATTTTAAATACTGTAGTGGACTTTATAAAGATGGCCTGTTCTTCAAGGTTATCGTTGACCACAAAACTGTAAATAAGGGAATAAAAAACATCGAATAGCACAAATTAATTCCAATTTTAGGCTAGCATGGTGGAACCATACGACGCGAAAACTCGTTTCACAGTTCTACCACCGCTTTCCTTTCCATCAAAGGACGGATTTCAAGTTGAGAAAGACAATAGCTCTATCCAGCCGAACAGCAAAACCGAACAGCAGCATTAGACTGAACAACAACTATTTACGAACAGCGGCACCACTGAAGCGATGAGTAATGGACAGAGATAATTGCAGGGAATTCGTTCATACATTAAGGTCGAACAATCGTGCACATGTTTCCCTGAACCCTGATTTATGAATCTGCGAAGTACAAAGTTTATTTACAACCTCTTGCAAATTCTTTCCTCTTTATTCAAACTCTACTGATCCGTATCCAATGCGTAATTTTCGGATTCTCCGAAACCCTCCCACCTACTTCCCAGAAAGTAATGCGCGATCAGCACGAACATTCATAACGTTCCATTAATCCCAAACAAATTACAAACTTTTGACGACGGTGTCGACGTTTGGGGAAGGGGAGGGGTGGGGAGAGGAAGCAGCCGAATCAAATTTTGATATCACTTCACCTTGTTTGGCTCCGTTCCCTGATGCAAATTTCTTTCGATATGATATCGATGCTTCCTAACTCAAATAATTCCAGCAGGCGGGGTAGATGGGACGGAGATCCTTGAAAAGACTTCGTCAATTTGCTCATTTCCGAAGCTTCCTTACAAACGGACGATGAAGGACTTATTCGCTTTGGCGGTGTCGATAACGAAAGTTGCAATGAAGTTCGAAGCGTTACGATGCATTCTAGTCGATTCTAAAGCGAAGATCTCTTCGTATGTACAAGTAGCTGCCCTGAGTAATGACTTATGCACGAACTTCTTTTTCATCGATTCACATCGTCATCCAATTCTAAAAATTATTCCACCTCAATGAATGCATTTTCACTGCCCTTCTAAAGGCAACCCATAGCAGATGACTGATTCTCTGCCAGACGAAATGGTCTTGTAGAAGCAAAGTCGGTTTCAGCTGAAAACTATATTTACTACGGAAACCAGGGAATACAGTTGAAATAATAAGACGTTATAATCGATTGAAACTAATAATGACGATTCTAAAAACTATGAATGGACCTTCGCCGGAAGTGTTGACATCAACATGTGGCATTTGGTATTTATTCGTCCCGCTCACTTATTTCCTTTTCATTTATTCCTTTTTATCGGAATCACCTTCGGCAAAACAAAAAATTATCGGAAAGAAGATTAAAGTTAGGCGCCAATACTTTTCTTTCTTACTGATTCGCTGCATTGTTTGTTTACATCCTAACTGCCGCATCGCGCGTAACGATAAACTGAAAAGGTATATTCAAACCTCGGTTTGAGCTACAGTTATTGCGTATACTGTACTTTCTTCAACAGAAGATCGCCCATCCGTGAGCTCACCGAACGCATCCAGAAATGTCTCCACTTGTTGTTGGCCATCTTCTTGTGGCAATTCATCGGTTGTTTCATCGATATACCTTCAATTATTGCTAACAACACTATCCATTGCCGCATTTTTATTGGATGTTTCTATATAGTGAGGAAAATTTTGGACTCGAACAGCAATAACGAAAGTTGGCAAAACTTCGTTCACCTCTACTGCAAAAAAAAAAGTTCAAGGAAACTGCAAACAGACAAATTACACCGAAATGAACAATAAAACGGCTCAGAAGTTTCAGGGAAATAACGAGTGCTATTAAATATTTCAACCGTTTTGACTACGTTCGCATATAACATCTGCTGCACAGCGACACTGCTGTGATTATGCAAAGCACTGTAGAAGCACCATTATTATTTCTGGCATATGTTGGATTCTCAGTGATAACACAATTAAAGACGCAACAATGATGCAATTTGCAAAGAATCAGACAACTTCAGCGTTTCATCACTGTGCAAAGTTGGCGGTAAATGAGCGACGAAGTGACATGAGCGAGCGAGTCCGCACGCCTTAAGCGCTCCAATGAACGCATTCACGTTGACCACCGTGAAGCCATGCTGCAGTGGATGTGTCTCAACACAACGCAACACGACATTCCAATACGACAACACACCCGGCTGACAATTTCTGCAAGAGGAAGTTCGATTTGAGAAAACAACCACTGAAACAACACCACTTCACGCCGATACATCAACGTAGCGCCGCACGCTTTCAGTGAAAACCTTGCTCAAAGTATGGCCCGCCTCATCTGCCTTACTTCAAATCCATTTAAACCGATTCCACTACCGTTTCCCTCCAACGAACATAACTCTCTCCAATTTAACATCTTTCAACAAGGAAGATCAGTCATTTGAAACCAATGAAAATTATGCACTTCATCCAATTTTCGTACATGCAGAAACTATCAAGTGAAACTTGGCTCCTCTAATAGCAGCACAGTGAACATATTAATCGTTTATGTAGAAATTCAAACTTTTCATCAAACAAAAAAATCAATTTCTAAGGAAACAACAAAAAAATTGATAGAAAAAGATCACTGACCGAATCAACTCACAGTAATTGCATCACTATATTCACTAAATGCAAGGGGAAATCTCTTGCATTATTATATTCGCATATAGATATGCAGTTTTCTGCATCTGCTGCCTCTTTTCTCTTACTTACATCACTTTGCAATACAGCTATCTCCGAAAAACACCAAACAAATCCTCAGGAAATCTTTGCAAGATAGCGATGAAGAAACTCAGTCCCACAACGAAAATAATTTTTTTTTTCAATCATTTCTCGGCCTCTCTTTGCGAATTGTTCTCCGCACTCAACTATACTTTTTGTGAATCGCAAAGAACTGCTATCAAAACAAGTATTGCATCAATGCTACTTTCGAGTGCGCTGTACCCTTGGAGAATCAAATTCAAAAGTGAAGAAATAGTACGGAAAGCTTTAAACTTGTTTATGACAGTTCCGGCATAAACGTAAATACATTTGGCCTCAAAACCAAAATATTTCTATGAGCTCAGTACATGTTTATACAGTCTTTCAAAATTTCATTTTTCATAGAAAGATTCGAAGTGAAGTAAACCTGGAGAAATCCGCAGCCCACCATACGGAATTTCTTGTCAACCCGAACGTTCGGCAAAGATTTGTACCGATACTTGACGAAGCGCTGGCATAAAAAATCATTAAAATGTCGCATATTGGGACTGACTTCGAGCTTCGCTTCTGAAAAGCGTTTTACTCTTAAGAGCAAAGATTAGCAATAGAATCTGCGCATGGCAAGATGTACGACTTCAACAGCAACATCTGCGGTTTGCAACAAGGATAAACGTCGTGGCTGCGAATATCTGACGTGAACGAGTGACAATTATGCATCACCCTTCCCCCCCCCCCCCTCCCCCCCTCCCCCTCGTTACCGCACTTAGAAATAAACAACACTTATGCATATGCCCAGAACATTAATTGCAGCCATATGCTCTTCACTGCGCCATGAACTTTTACAACATGAATTCATATTTTCTCGCAGATTCCTGTGGAACCGAACAACGAGCTTCGAATGCGCTATTAATCGGTTATGAAATTCCAACTTTGCGGCACGGAAGGAAACTACTCTTCAAATCGCAAAAAAGCATTTAGTAGCCATATTTTTGACCTATAACAGAATATAGCGAGTGGAAATCCTAATTTCGGAGGAACTTTCAAACATTTGCAATGAGCTCAAAAGAATATTTGATTTGTTCAAGGAGAAACGACTCATATCGGTATATAACAAAACGATGCAGCGAAACAAAAGCATCGGCCACGCAAGTGGCATTATTTTTCTCCGCCCTTAAACATCAGCCTCTTCGTGGAATGAAGCAAGAAAAAATGTTGCGTTGAACCCACTTTATTGCGAATGAACTGAGAAATTCCAGCCTACAAAAAAAAGAGACCAATCTAGCTGAATGCTTCACCACCTCTCCTTCCGCTCTTCCCATCACAAATGCTAAACCGTGCAAGATGCTTGCAAGCATCGATTTGGCGTTACACTTCTAATCAGCGCAGAAAAGATTGCTCGATCGCTCCACCCCTCACTGATCTGCATAGCCTATCCACCTTAGCATTAAAAAAGCGATAAAAGTTGGACTAAAATGCTGCCGTTTTCACTAGAAGCTGCTGCTGCAGAACAAACATCTGCGATCTATAAAATAAATGTTGAAGACAAAAACAGTTAAAGAAATTTAATAGTATCTGTATTTTGTTCAACAATGACCGCTCAATGTTACATCACAAAAATGGGCACTTCTCTTTAGCAATTTATAAGAGCAAAGCCATCTTCCAGCACTATGCAATCAATTCAGCGACTGCGAATTGATCAGAAGGAAATCCATGATTAGAACCTACGTCATGGTTACTGAACCGTTGTGCATTTGTCGGATGATCGGTAGACAAATAATATTCAGAGATGTGGATTGTACCATCAACGGTCACTGCACAAAATGGATCCTCGTATACCGAAGGTGCTAACTCCAACAACTTAGCAGCTACAATTTCCTCTGATAAATCGGAAATTTTCGCTGCTTCGTTAAGTGGCGACCTTTCATCGATCTTCAATTCTCTTATTTCGTCATTTATAACTTCTGAAAAACAAAATCTCTGCCTCAGCAGGAAAGTGTTACAACTTGAAACGAAAAATATGAACAAACTGGCATAAGACGTATTTTTGCAATTTCGGGCACCAACCAACCAGCTGCATGAGGTGACTTTAAAAAAAGAGTATGCACACTGATGCATTCACATTCGCGCTAATCCCACCATTCATACAAACTGCCTTCAGGAATACTCGCTGTATTTCCCACCAAATCAGAAGGATAATCTGATCAGCTACAAAAACTTGTGCAAATTTTCCGAAAAAAAAAGTTTATGTGATTACACTTTTCTTCAAAATTAGTGGAATGAACTTCAGTGTTGATGTAGATATTGGTATGAAAGGTCAGTATTACAATAATTTTGATGCACCACATTCCTTCCCTTTACCTATGACACACATGTAAAGGCAAGATGTCGCTTTCAACCACTTCTCAGATGCCAATTTGCAAGGAATTCAGGTGCAATTCCATTCTGGTCAGTGTGGAGTGAAATAAACGTGGACTCTTTTAGGAGCTTCTGGGTTGTCCTGCCTTATATGACCACAACTTCTGGAACTACTAACCAGGTGGATCTGTTGTTCGTGGTTGGACAGATCCTTGGATACAGCAAGGATTATGATCAATCGTGCTAGACGTATTCGGCTCAAGCGTACAAAACTGTTTCATTTCCGCAGCCGACGCGATTACAGGATTCGTAGCATTTGATGCAGTTCGATCAGGCCTAGCGGCTACGGACGCATGACGTTGACGTGATGTAGCAGAAGCAAGTTGCTGCCGAATAATCCGAAGTATCGAACGGTAGGCACGCCGCTTTTTGCCATCTGCCATGCATTCGATAGATTCGAAACGAAACCTTTCAACAGTATTGTGTGCGAATAAAGCTTTCTGATTTCTTTTCTTAATTTCTGGCTGCTCGCTGCTAGGCACATCAGATGGTGCTGTTGAGTGGCTCATTGCTCCAGACGAGCACTGACACTCCTCTTGAACGCCTTCGTTGAACTATTCTTCAATGTGCCTTTCGCGAACCCTGAAAGATCAACAGAATATAACGATATTCAGTATTAGCAAATGGGGCACTCGATCATAAACAAATAAAAGAAAAAATTTCATTTCAGCAAACAACAAACATTTTTTATTTAGCATAAAGAATTGCACGACTATTTTGTCGCAGGTGAAATATGAAAGAAATTCCGAAACTCGCACTGATGGCGCCAAATGAAAAAGGCAACAATAAAACCGCACGGCGAGTCGAGGTGGAACAACTACAAACGCCTTGAACGTTGCCCTGAGGGGACAGTTAACCAAAATACCACGTCGCAACACTCATTATTCATAATACTCACTTTGCTTACCCGTACTTTTAGAAAACGAAAGCGCGCTATCCTCCCTAAAAGCGTTGTCGAAATGCGCCCTTAGAAAGCTCCGGATCAAAGAATATATCCGAACACCATCAAGATGCTTCGGATTAAAAAAGAAACAGCAGGGGCATGCTTTTTCAAAAGAATTCAGATCAAGAAACTGTACAATCAACATAACTCACAAATGCGCAAATAAGCCAGCCTCATATGCCAAAAGAGATTCGCGAGTCGTCCATCAATGTGACGAAACCGACTACAACATGGACAAGTTTTTTTAAACTAACAATCCATCTTCAAGGTACCAAACCTGTTATTGCTGCATCTTTTTCGCGCTACTAAACAAGCGATCCTAATGAAGTTATCATTATATCCTCTGTTTATAACAGCACCTTATATAGCTCCAAAGAACATGCACTTGAAAAGCAAATAACTGACGTAGATAACATTAAAACAAAACACTTATTAGAATGGTACGAACAGGACAGCCGAAAGATGAAAGTTAGTTAGAACATGCAGCAAATAACGTAAAAACATCACGAAAGTTTGTTCACCAATGTCACCTGCTGAGCGGAAGTTGACATCTAAGCGAGAAAAAGCCTAACTTCAGCAAATGGTGAACTTTGAATTTGCGTTAGGTAGCCTGTCTAATTGCTGTTCTACGCGAAAGATACGCGTGCAACTCTCTCTTTAACTGCTAAATGGAAGACAGCACAAGGGGAAAAGCTGGAAGTGATGCACTCAACGTTTTGATTAACCAATCACATCGGAGAAAAGAATACTATGTAGGTACTAAGTACGAGTGGGAAGTGAAAGAACATTTCTGAGGATCGCTTAGCCAGGGGAGGAGTTTCCAAACAGCCTATTTATCCAACAGGAGCAAAACTGCACTCACCAGAAGAACGAAGAGGAACTACGGTTCTGCCAAGACGAAATTGGGGGACACCCTTTTTGCGGAACAGGGGTGCGGCTATGGATGCAAAGAGATGCGCCGTTGCAAGAGCCGTGCAATTTTGCCGCTCGCAATGCAGCATCTGTTGTGCAAGCCAACAAATACATAGACATGCGCATATACAAACGACACAAGCAAGCTAGACTTCGCCGTGTAGGACGTGCTCTTGTCACAAAAGTGACTGGGACAGCTACTTGTTAGCGACCCAACTCTACCGCCACTCCCGCTGAAGCGGCTTTTATTCGAGAAGCAAACAAAGCTCTTTGCGCATCGCTGAAGCACAACACAAATTTCTGTGCCAACTAAACAGCACAACGCTATAACATAGCTTAAGCAGCTACATCAGTTAACAGCTTATCAACACATGCTCAGATGTGATAAGAACTATGCAGGTTGCCACGTTCCATGCGCAAAACTTAAGCCCACATGGAGTACTATACTAACAATCAATTAGCCTCATTACCAGACATCAAAACTTCTAAGAAATATCGCTACGATTATTGCAATGAATCCGATGCAGTCAACTGCAGATAGAAACAGATCGTACTGATATCAAACGCACAACGTAAAGCATATCATTCGAACGGCTCACAACAGGTGCTTTTCTTCAATAACTGGCTGAGTCCTATTCCAACGAGAGCGCCTTCCTTCGGTGTTCAAAACCCACACGGGATCATCCGACAGTCAAATGTTTCCAGTGAAACAATATGAAGACTGCGCGCACATCAAAAAGGTAAGTGGCCTCTATGGATGCGTGCTTTTGAGAAGTGCGGTGGTGCATAAGTGGCAGGAGAAGGTAAATGAAGCTTGCTTTGATGAAATCATTCCTGCAGCGCGTTATTGTATGGATTATCCAAGAGCAGAATCTCATTGTGCTGAACACCTTATAGTAAAAAGGATCAAAAAAACATCAGCTATGTTACAGTGCTCTGTTCTTAAAAGTGGAATCACTGCCACATGATAAATGAAAAATCGAGAGCGCAACCCTAATGTAAGCAGTGCTCTTAACTGCGTGCCCATCGAAAATAAACTTCTTCAAATATTCTACAAAAACATGAGAGTAATCAAGATTTTTGCTGAAATTTATACACAACATAAAATCATCTTCAGCTTATGCGTTATCTCACGCTGCTAATACCTAGCAAGCTTTGCTCTAAGGAACGAATTTCTGTGTGACTGCATCTTTTTCGTCATAGGATTGGCGTTGCTACCTCTGCAAAGCTCGCAAGAGTGCTTCCTCTGGTAAATCATAAGGACAGAATTAAGGCAGGTCCAAGAAACAAATGAGCGCCTAACTGCCATGAATATTATTACTACTGTTACCATCATAACTGCAGTAACATCCAACATTTGAGAGTCAAAAAATACAGGGGTGGGCACATGCTCCCACTCACTACCTGGCACACATATGTGACATGCGATTTAACAGCACACACACACACACACACACACA
>JAARMF010004679.1:1706-11880 GCA_022844705.1 Toxascaris leonina
GAGGAGAAGGGGAAAGAGTGGCGAAGAGGCGAGGAAGGAAGATGGCTTCAAAGAAGCAAATTGTGTCCTTGCGGTCCTCGTCCTTTTCACCGTTGTCTTTTCTTCATCGTCCAAAAATATGAGTGAAAAAGTCAAAGCGAAATTATTTACAAACTTATGTCGAAGCCGACGACAGTACAGTTTTTGAGAGGACGTGCAGACAGCAATTAAAGCACTTCACGATTAAATGCGATGAGCATTGCGATGCTCGCTGTGCGAGAATATTAAGGAACAGCTGTGTGCCCGTAACCATTATTATTCTTGCCGATACGCCTGCAGTCCAGTTTACGACTCTCCTCTCTGCGACCACTTTGCACTGTTTGGAAATCTTATCAAATTACAGGAACTTCCTTCCTATAATTTGATATGCTGATAGCTCTTTTTTCAATTCTTCTATTGTCTCTTACAATCGTTATGGTAAACGATGGTTCTTGGTGCTATAACTAGCAAGCGTCTCCGCTTGTATAGCGGATTTGGGCCAACAGCAAAAAACTACTTTCTGTATGTGAGCTGAATTATTCTCAGAAAGTCGCTACTGCTTAAGGCTTCAGCTGTTTCGAATAAATATGCTATAACATCACCTCGAAAGGGGCTGAGAAGGTGACGCATCCGTGCACTGAAAAAAAATGACTATGAACTTCAAATTTGACTCAGCCCAAAAAGGCCCTTCTTCTCAGTTTACGAATATTCATTTTAAATATGTAGTATGTTCACTGACTGCAGGTGGAATCAAACCCGTAACGCTTTGCTTAACGGGTGAATGATTTATCACTGAGCTTTGGTGTTTATATGCATATCATTAAAAATTCTGCTGTCATAAGTAAAGCTACTCGGTAAAATGTGCTTCGTTTCTATTATATTGTGTCGATTATTCATTGTCTCGATTTGAAGAAATTTAATCTAATTTTTGTTCGTCTGTCGTATAGATTTGTTTGCAATAAATTCATTACTTAATTGTCCGTTAGATTTATTTTGCAATAATCTTTGCTGACATTTGAATTATCAACGGAACATTTATGTCACAATATGAGGCAGTAGCAAGTTCACTTGGCGGGTTTAGGTGGAAACTGGTTATTAATTTGTTTCCGCCGAAAAGTGGAACGTTTCTTTGGCATTAGCAGATTGCACAACGTGTGCTGTGGGCACATTCGGCGTTTCAGCTATTCTTCTTTCACCTAAACTCTTCAATATTTATCCATTATTGCAATAGCTTAGGGCATAATTAATTTCAATCGTTATATACAACAAACATGAGAAGAACATTAAACGGCGATAAATGAGAATATTTCTATGAGTTCAATGCTTAAGTAAAACTAGTCTCAAGTAAAACTAGTTTTCATGCATTGTTCACCTTAGGCGCTTCTTCACGTTGTGCATTCTTTTCCCCCCTTTAAACGCTCAACAATATTTTTTGCTCAGTGATATCTGCGAAATCACTCGTGGTGGAAATATTGCACATATTATATGTTATATTGTGATGTATATTTGCATATATAATGTAGGTATATGTATTTGCAAACTTCAGCTTGTTTGCCGTCCATGCGCTGCTTCAACTCTTCCAGCCTACTGCAATGACGAATTTTTTGGCAGAATTTAGGTTTAAAAAATTTCCCGTGTGTTTCAGTTGCAATGAGCCAAAATTTATGAGAGTGGACTTTAGCCATAGATGTAGATTTTATTGGCAAAAATTGATTTTGCTGGTGAATAGGTCATGGTCAATGGATCGTAGAAAAAATTTTGAATTATATTTCAAATTTCTGGATGGACAAAACATACAAAAGATCGATGAATACGAACTCGATGATAGGTAACAGAATAGATGATGAAAACGACTTTAGATAGGAGGAAAAAGGAAACGTTCTGCAAAGCGTTCCGACGTATATGCCAACTCGAGGCTTCCATAACCATGAGCAGCGACAGTGTTAAAGCGTTTCCATCGCGCTTTGAAAGATGGAGGAACGAACGCACTAACGACTTCCACCGAAAGCAAATTTCAGTTTTATAGAACATAGAAATTATAAATGCAGAAACACTGAATAGAATATGGAGAGAAGAAACTGTGCAGAACAGTGATTGTGGAGCAAATTTTTTTGACTGGCCGAAATTGATGTCTATATCGGCTAAATGGGCGGATAGGCGGAAGGGAATGAAGCATATTTGTGAGCGGAATATCGGAAATGTCACACATAATTTCATAGCAAATAGTGATTGAAGGCTAAAAATCAATGGCCTTATAGATGAATTTTACTGCTATAGGCCAAAATAAACTTTGCAAAGACCTATGGGATTGGAGCGCTGTTTGACATTTTTATCAGTCTGCTGTTGGACAGCAAATGGCGATATCATTTGGAGTTTTGTATCTCAAAATGGATGTGCTGTAAATAGTGAAGACCTTGCGATAACTGTCACTGCATCTGTGCTGTAAAGCGTGAAGAAAACATTTTCCAAATTTTGATGATTTTTCAGCGATAGTAAAGCAGCACGAACTTCTATAGAGACTAGAGTCAGTGACGACACCATGGTCATGGGTGTCATCTATAGAAGAAAAGAAGTTCGTGTCAAAGGTCGATGCGAACTGCAACATTTTTTTGTAAAACATTCAGGTAGCACACCTTGGATCATTTGGCGAATACTAAGATCTCCTTGGCGGAATGGGTAATTCATAAGCAAAGTCATTCAATGGAGGATAAATTTTGAGTTTGTCAGCAAATAGCCTGCTATCGTTCAGAATATTATTACAATCGCCGTTATTGTGTATAGGGAGCAAAACAGGGCACAGAACACTTCGTTGTGGACTGCCACTGTAAATCGAGTGTGAGGTGGAGTAATTATGTCTGGCGCTATTTCGGAAGTGTGATGTATATAAAAATTCCTTGTCTGAATTCGGCAGAAAGCCGATGTTGCCATACTCTGCCAATTTCGAGGGTAAATTCTAACGGTGCAGACCACATCAAAAGACTTCATAAAATCAAGAAGCGCAGTTCAATAAGAAATAATTTGCGATATCATAGATCAGCTGAGGATAAATCCAACAAAATGACCTCATATTATATCTTTGAGGATTATGAAGGAAGTTTACGAAGGGACGAGCTCAGACTAATCGGACAATTGTTTTTTAATGAAGTGGTAGGTGACTTTCTCGGCAGCCTTATCTATCTTTTAACTGTTAATCATCTCTGAGTACATCTTTGCGAGTGACAGGTATCGCTCTCAGTTGATATTTGTTGTATTGTATTATGAACAAAGAGACTTATCAGAGTTTTGCTTGCCTCATTTCTCTCATCTCGATTTATTTTCTCGCAAATGTGATGTAATATGGTGCTGTGGCTTTAATATATATTTGCAGTATTGGTAACTATATTTTTATTGCTTCTCCAATTTCGTTGAATATCTTCAGTAATAGACCGCTTCAAGAAATACCCTTTTTTGAGATACTGAGAGGTCATTGTTTGCAGTGTGTAAAAACATCTCGACAGCTGTTTTCTGTTAATCATTTAGCAGTAATTTCTATTGAAATTTGTGCCGATCGCTTGCATAATCTAATTCGTTAATTATTTGTCTTCTTATATTCGACAATTTTATCTCAAACTTTATGAGTTTAGATGATAATGGCTAAACAAATTTCCACAAGTTCATTGCAGCCGATGAAAAAATCCATTATCTTTTGGTTTATATCACTATTTTGTTGTGATAAAATCTCATCACAACTCTTTCCGCTTTATTTTCAGTACATAGAGAAAGTTGACTACACTATCATATGCCGACAACCTTCAGCATATTTATAATCATCGCAGATGTTTATTCCTCTTCACAACCAAATCCACTAAACGCTCAAATAATATTTGCGTAGATTTAGTCATCAAATTCACTGATGAACGGATTCAGTTCGAATGCCATTTATAAACTTCGTTTTTGAAATTATCGTTGTCGATGAAATAATAATATAACGTTAAATAAATTTAAAACATTTAAAAGGGCGATAATATTGCATAGAATATTTCGTCGATGGCATTAAAAGAAAAGAATCTTAAAAACCTGCCAGAGTTATCCAAGTAAAAAGTGTTTTTTCCTAGTAACAAAGAAAATACTCTCAAAGCGATCGAAGTTACAAATTATCCCTGTTTAAATCCACGCAAAGGAAAGGAACATCTCTTTATCAGCGCTCATCAAATAGTCTATTCTGGAATGTGATTATCATCAAATTCCATGTGATACTGATGTCTTTCAATGAAAAATTTCTTCCAGGTCACATCTTGTTTATGAACATATTTTAGATGTGTTGAAGGGTCGGTATTTGATCGCTTAGCACAAAAGTCGAATAGCGACTTGCAAAGGCAACAAAAGAGGGAAAAACAGATGATTTTTGATTCGTAAGAATCAAATTTGATTCATAAATCGCCCCATTTATTCCAGAAGGCAACTCAGTAGAGCCAAGTTTCCTCATTGATAACACACTACACTATAAACTATATCGCTTGTTTTATTGTCCTCCTGAACGATTTTTTCTGAGGTGTACTTTAATATTTGGCAAGCCAAGAGTAGAGTGTATTGTGCACCCAAATTGCACTTTTGCTCAAAGGATCCCATTGGTTACAAATAGTTTTTGCTGCATGAAAGATTGCAAGTGTTGTAAGACAATTTTGCGGAGAATTCTGCAAAAATATTTATGCAAATTTTGGAACGCTTCCAATCCTAGACTATAGATGATGATTTCGATGTCACCACTATTCGAGGTTGACCTTTCGAGCAAAAATATAGCCGATTCTTTGGGTAATAATATGATTTCGTTTAATTTTATTTCGTTAAATAAAAATCGATATTTATTATAAATGACATATGTTTGATTACATAACAAAATCGAAGACGAACACTGCATTGCATAAAACTCCGAACCATCACTTGGCAACTCCTCCGCCTCATATACACCAATGAAGTTGAAAATGATTGGCCAAATAAGAATAATAAATGAATTAATATCATTTCGTGAATAAAAAATAAACCGTTGCGGCAATTCTTTGAAGAGTCCTTAAGTAAATGCAAATTATTGCAGTTTTTGTTGCGCTGAAGTTACCTAATATATAATTAGAGGTATGAGCCATAACGATAGGTCGTGAAAGCATGCGTTAAATAAAATCGGGTCATACGCAATTGCATTAGATGAGAGATTGTTCATGCATGTGGCAAAATAGGAAAAAGATGGAGTGAACAAGGGGGGGGGGGGGGGGGGGGGGGGCTATCAACACAAACTGACTCCAGTAGTTTTTATCGATAGCTGCTGTTATTTTATGGTAACTCTTCTTTGGATATGTTGGTTAATTCAATATTCAAACGTTAAATGTAAAAGAAAAGCGGACTGTATGATTGTGGGAGAGGTGTTACAGATGTGCTATGGATCTCATTGCTAGGGACACTACTTCCGATAGCTTTTACTTCGTTTTGCACAGGTGCTAGGCCGTGGCAGATACCCTTCGGAGGATGATGCATCCACTGCAAAACTCGTGTAGCATTAACGTCGTGGCAAAGCGATATGCGCGTGTGGTTTGCACGATGCGTTTGTGTGCGTAGCAGATGGCATGCATGTTTCGTGTACACGCAGCGCTCGCTCTTTGAACGTAGCTAGTGTCGTTAGTGCGCGTCTACCATTCACCGACTGCATTTGGTGCTGCTGTTTGGTTGCACTCGTGCACTATGATGCCGTTCAGGTGTGTCACCTTTTTGTCAATTTCAAGAAATCTATGAGGGAACCCAACGATTCTAGCATGAGGTTATCAGCACCTGAATTTTTATTTTGATGTGTTTATATTGTTCGAATGAAAAACTAACCTGAAAGCTCTTTTTAGGACGTCTAGCCTAATAGCAGAACTCTGCGTAACTTTCCGTTTTTTTATTCCCATTCCGATCACTATTTTATGAGGTTAGGGGGACGGGGGTAAGTGACATAGGTGTCTTTTACGTTTCGTAAGGCGGCTTTTTTGATGATTCACTTATCTAACATTTTTAACATCAGGACCGGCTGCTCCGCTCATTACCATCAGGATCACCACCGACTATTTCAGTATTTTTAGGACAAAACTCAAATCTACCGACTGGGAATTTTAATTTGTTTAGAATTTTTTGCCTCCGATACAGGGACGTTTCCAATAAGCTCTCTGGCAAAAATCTGCATGCTTTACTGTGATCTATTCTGAATTAGTTTGTTTTGTTGCAGCTCTATATCGTTTACTGTAACTCCATTAATGAACGATAGATAGTTCGTCGTTTTCTATTCATCGACGATTGGAATAGTCAAGGATGAAAGCGATTGAGCATTTATATTGAAGCCATATATTTTTACTGCTCTATGATCACAGCAATAATCACAATTTTTGCATCATTAAACAGAATTGAAGCAGAGCAATAAATTAATGTCCATACAAATAGCAGTTTATTTTTTTTTTTAAATCAGACGTCTTCATTGGTGTTTTTATCTGAAAAAGAGTGAACGTGCTCGGTAAATTTCGTTACGAATTTCCATATGCCTATTATGATAGAACTGTCACTCCCCCCACCCCTCCCCCCTTCCTTCTCGTCTCCTGCTCTTTCGCACCTATTCTAACCCCCTTCTATTCCTTTCAACGTTAATAAGTAGTTTCTCATAATTCACCTTTATGACTGATCACCTGTCATTCATCGATTATGTGATCATCGACCGAAGCGCTTCTCTCACTCAAAGACCGTTTGATTCTGGGTCATCTTATTGTTGCAGTTCTATTACAAGCATAGAATGCCCAGCATTCATATAGCTGCAGATATTTTGCACACTGATGAAATCCTTCAAATGAATGAACAGGTATTGAGTTAAAGTTGTGCGTTATGCAATGGAACACAGTATGCACTCGATTAGACACCTCTCCTTCATCGTGTTGCATATTAGTTTTTTTTAAATATATGAAAGCGCGCATTTGTAAATTGCAATTTCCGATCAATATAAGCATTAATATCAAATGAACGGTGCGGAATGCACACCGATATCAATTGAACCGAATTATTCGCAGTACAGATTAAAGTGATGCTTGAGTGAATCCCATATTTTGGTCAAGATTGAAGAGTTTCACCTCAAGAACTCCCCTCTCCAACTTTCCAAATTCTCAGTCCTTGATACTAGGTGGTGGATGACGAGCGTGCAATGACTACTATAATCATCTCCTATCTAGTTGTAGTCAAAGTATTTAGACTCTAAGGAAATTAATATAGTTTTGATGTATTTTCACAATGTGCGTTTCCTCTTTTTACATATTTTCAAGTGCATTTGTTAGAGAGCGTGTGATAACGAATGAGTGATGGATGTGTCATCGTCTATGATTGAATGTGTGGGCGAAGAGTCACTTAGATTTATAGATGGCCCCTTTATGCATTCCATTCTTAAAACACTTTCGATTCCTTTTTTATCATTTGAAATGGAGTGCGGAAGCATTTTGACTAATCATATGTGAAGCATTCAGCTTATCGAACAGTGATAATACAGTGACGGAAGTTAGACAAGTCATTCGATATGAAATGGTCGAATGGTCTTTTATAGGTTTAAGAAAGGCTGACTGGAACTAACCTAATACTTTTCGAAGGTCCATCATAGAGACAAACAAGAATAAAGCTGACGATATGAACAGTGTAGGTAATTAGACTGTGCAGGTGCCATGGAATAGCCGGAATGTACAGTTGCAGTAGGGAGACCGGAATAGCGTAATGTGCCGAAAACCGGAAAAGCAGAAACATTCCGCTCTATCCACAATTCACAGTCTGAAAGGGTTCTACTCGTTCCTCCTTCTTTTATTATGCATTCCGTATAAGAAATAATATTTGGCATGTTCTATGCAGTTATCCTGAGAACACTGATGCACTTGAGCAGAGTGCAGTATCTTATAAAACTCTTCGGAAATCTACTCTGATACGTACCTTCAGTGATCGGCAATATCACGCTGATCTTCGATCATAATCGCTCAGTGATCGAGATCAGTGGACAAGCGTTGTGGAATGGGCTTATGATATTGTTGGAAGTAGAAATGGATTTTGGGTTTTTTATTTTCAAAAACTAGAACGTTCCATGTTTGAGGCACTATCTCTTATTTGTATCTGTTTTGACAACAACCATCCAGCTCATCATTCTGCAATACTGTATATAAAATAACCCACCGATATGTGAATGGGAGGGGTTACGCAAATATTTAAGAGAGGGGTTATATGAATAAATCTTACTGTCATACTGGAAAATTATCGCTGAGCATTCAGCATCAATTTTTGATCGATCAAATTTCGAGAGGACAATAAACGCGATTTCGTGATATTATTTGTGTTTTCGATCATTGATAAATGAGGCAAATTGAAAAATTTCGTTATTGGACAGCTGTTTCAAAAATTTGAGGAATGATTTCTTGTTTGTTTGATTCTCGCTAGGTGTTTATTGAGCTCTTTCGAACAACAAATCATTCGAATTGCTCTTTTTTTAGTCACTCAACATTCTTATCATAAGGCAGTCAATCAACATGAAATGTTCGAAATTTTATCACTTTTAAGCAGAAATCCTCATTGAGAACGTTTTTAAGCGTTTCTTTGCGTCAATGCCACACAAAGAAAACATCACAATATCGGCAATGAATTCTTCCAGCAGATGTTAATAATGTTTTAGAGTGCTCATTAAAAGGAACGGACAAACAGGTCGACATTTCGAGAGCAAGACATGAATTTCAGTGTAATGTACTTCCACAAGAAACTGTAAAAATTCTGTGTTGTCAGTGAATTTCGAGTTCATATCGGAATTAGAACAAGTATAGCAGCTGGTTTGACATCCACATTTCCTTGGAAGGTCGTATCCTCCATATATGATTAGTTCGTACTATACGTTTGCAATCAAAAAGGATATAAATCCTTTCCATATTGTTGTTTCAGCGTGAGAAACGGCGTAGGACGCCCCAACCCCCCTCTTCGCTGCAGGGTACACTATATTCATGAAATTTCATGGGCTATTGCTTTGGTGATTCCGATCTTGGAATTATCGGCCAGGCATGCATATATATGGAAGCGGGGAATAATGTTGCGATAATCGGCCTTTGTAAGGCAAATTTTCAAAAATTCATCAAAGAAGCTTTCGGTAACCAAACGAGAAAGGAATTGTGGCAGACGTGATTTCATGCGAGCGAGAATTTCATGTGCCAGCAGCACGAAGAACTCCCCCTCTCTCCTTTTCCCCTTTCCCACCGTTTTTTTTTTTTTTTTGTTTCTTTAAGTCCCTACGTTTAAAATGATGCTATTTCTTGGAAAATCCCCATTTTTTTTGGGAACTCTCCTGAAAAGGGATCTCCCCTCGTCCGACGGACTATGTCCTAATAACTCCATTGTAGGTCGGAAGTACATTTAATACACGCAGTCTCTCGGGCAGCCAGCTATATCTGGTTTACCTTAAACATGCCTAGAACCTACATTTATATTTGTGCAAGCTTGCCACTTGCTGAGAATAGATCAAAATTCGAGGTGTAGTTTCTACCAAACGTCCATCATTCCGCGCTATCGAAACGTGGTGACTCGGGAATCGCCTCTTTCTGCAGCACTAAGAGAGGTGCAGGTTGGTGGTTGTTGATCGGTGAACCGTTTGCCACGTGCTGAATGCTGTGTGCACCATGAACCTTTTGAAATACCTGCAGAGTAACGTGTGCTGAGCGGCAGACATTGTTTTATGAACGTGTTCGATTAGTTGGTAGTCAGTCACAGTGTTGAAGCATCACATCGGTGGTATTTGATGTGCTTTACGGTGCAGCTGCTTCGACGAGCAGCTATGATAGGTGCAGCTCGTGACGCACTTCACATTTTTCTCTCGTTTTCTTTGGCGCATCATCGCCCACAGTGCCATATAAATGAGGCAGATCGCAGTCATTTTGCACGTGTTGCCTTCTGTAGAGCGAATACACGTTTCATTCTGCGATTTGCTTTGTGTGCGACTACAACAGTCATTTAATTAAAATGGTTGTCCTCTACAACAGGTAATTAATTTCGATGCTTTATTACCTGGGCGGATTGATTAAAGTGAGTGTCTATTGCTTCTGAGAAGTGATGTTTTTTTTTGTGTGTGTGTGTGTGTGTGTGGGGGGGGGGGGGGGGGGGGGGG
>JAARMF010004682.1:0-12159 GCA_022844705.1 Toxascaris leonina
ACGCACAATTCATACTCGATTCCTATTTTGTATATTTCGCTATTTTATGTAATTACAACATAAAGAAATTTATTCGAACACCGAACACCGAAAAGCCGAATAACTACGTCTCTTCTTGCTACCTTATTGTTGCCTTCGAAAAAGTCGAGAACGACAGTCGGTTTAAGATTGCTTTGAGGTTACCGCTGGGAGATGATGATTAAAAGCAATTTTTCCAGTGTGAGAGGTGTGGGGGGAGGGGTTTATTATTCAGGTAAGAATTCGGGTAAATATGGACTGCCGTGGGTGGGGAATATGCGTATAATACCCACGTTTGAGTTACCGATGGCAATATTCATGGATTCGGATACATACGCTAAACTTCGCGCTGACATACGGACCAATCTCCGTGAGGAAATCATGGCGGAGGTTCGTCGACAACTGGTCCGAGCACTGATTCAAGGGAAGATGGACAGTATGAAATCAACGATGGCAGCAACACGAATCGATGAAGGTGTGCAGTACTTGGATGCAGTTGAACAGGCTAAGGAAAAAGAACTTCGCGAACGGTCTGTCGTTCTGGTCGGAGTCAATGAAGCTACCGACGTCCCTCCAACAGAAATAAATAATGTCGACTGTGGAACAGTGCTGGATATTTTTAACGCAATCAATTCGGATCCCATCCCTTAGCAAATATTCAGAATGGGATCTCAACAAGCAAGCAGAAAGAGACCCATTAAAGTCATATTTGGGAATTCCCACCAAGGAGGTTCTTCGCAACGCACGCAGACTGAAGGAAACAAAATTCCAACAAGTTTTCATCGGTCCATCGTTAACGGCAGAGGAAAGAAAGAAACGATGCGAGGAACGCCAGAGGCATGAGCACACTCAGCAGGCCGTCACCCCCCTGATTATAAGAGGCGGCCAGTTAGTGCACAAATTGGGGAGAAAAAATGGAGTGCCTGCGAAACATCCTCGCGATCAGAACCCTCCAATACTCAGGATTGCGAAACCCATGGCTGGCAGTCCTCTCAAGGTGCGCGAACTGAAATGACACGAACAGCTCACGTTCATCTATCGGTCGCATCAACCTCGATAAACATATGTCATCTTTTAATTGCGTATTCTGTAACTGTCGCTGTTTTGAGCAATCTTCCATTGTTTGAATCAATCCAGTGCTTTGATGCTCTAGACATTATAGGTCTTTGCGAAACGTGGTTATCAGATAAAGTACCCCATCACCTGTTACAACTGAATTCCAAGTACATCGTCCCTCGTTCAGACAGATCTTGCGGTATGAAAGGGTGCGGTGTCGCCATTCTGGCAAAAAGGCATCTTTCAATTGAAGGAACTGAAACATTGGCGCCGAACTTTGGATGTGAATATGTGAGTGCTAATTTTCCGTGTGTAAATGCTTATCACTTCCGTTTCATGATGGCATATCGTCGACCAGGTTGTAGTATTCAGGAAACTAGGGAGTTTTTGGACCGCTCAACTATTTGGTGCTGTGTTGTGCATGCGTCAATAATTGTCGGTGTCTTTAGCATCCCATTTTCCGAATTATTGGTTGTGATGTGGATATGTTGACCGACTTTCTCGCAGATTGTGGCCTTGCTAGCTTGATTGATGAGCCTAGCCATCAAAACAGCTTGTTGGATTTGTTACTCACTACAGATGCCGCTTTAATAAGTAATCCTTATGTCACTCCAAACTTTGGAAAGAATGATCACTACGGTTTTGGCTTTGAAATCGTTGGGTCCTCTCGGCCGTCGACCAGTCATTGCGATTGGCCTCAGATAATTGACTACTTGTTGGAGTACGACTGGAATCTTCAGTTTGATTCATGACGTAGTTCAGAAGATATGTATGCTGTATTTTTAGATTTGGTGAATAGTGCCATTGATAACGCCGTCCCCACACGGAAAAATAAGGCGCTTACTGCTCAAAAGCCTTCCAATCTTCAGTGTATAGCTTCAAAGCGATATTTCCTGTGGAAGGATATGCTAAAAGAGCATTGTTGCATTCCGAAATGCTCCAAAGATTACCGCAAGGCATGCAAAAAGTGCGCGAAGGACCGTGAAAAACGCCTAATTTTTTGGAGTAATCGTGGTGCGCTCTTTAAATGTATGAATAATAAAACCAGGTCACATCGCTGCATTGAAAGCATTACTAATGAGGACGGTCAGCCCCTCTCTGATGATCATACAAAGTGGAACAATTCGCCTTATTCTTTGGACAGGTTTAAAAGTGGAACTCTTTGGACAGTACTCTTCCTCCCTTCCCCACATACAGGCGACACCATGTGGGTGCCGTGAAGATAGATTCAGACGTGGTCAGAAAGGCTATTTCTGAACTCAGTGATAAGGTGTCGCTAACACCAGAGGGTATACCTTCGCGATTCATCAAGAAAGCCGCAACAGGCCTTTCTTACTCCTATTGTGTTCTGTTCAGGCATAGTATTGTAACAGGCACCATTCCAAATGCTTGGCAATATTCGTACCATTATCGAAAAACCTCCCTTAAACCGTGTCCCGAATTATCGTCCCAATAATCTTACGTTATCATTTTGCAAAATGCTCGAAATTATTTTGAGAAAATCAATTTTGAGTCATCTCAGTCTTTCTGACATTGAGGAACATCTGTGCTCACACAACTCATAACATCCTACTGCGACTGGTTTGCTGATCTCAATAACGGTTTCCAAACAGGTGTAATCTATGTTGATTTTGCCAAAGAATGTGAGTGGCACTGTCCTGAACTTGGCTGAAACATTTCCATTTCTAATGTGGACGCAGTTTCAGTGTAAAAATCGGGAATGCCTTGTCATCCTTTCATTCTGCGTTCAGTGATGTATCGCAAGGTAGCATTCTGGGGTCTCTCTTATTTCTGCTTTATGTAAATGACCTCACAAAGAACTTCATAAGTTGTTGTAAGCTGAAGGTTTCTCAGGAATTCGTTTTGAGAGTATTTTCTCTTTTACGAAGTTTTGTTTGCGCTCAAGGCTTCACCTTCTGCAAATTGAAAGAAAAACAACGAATCGAACTGATGTGCTCAATTCTTCGGCTTTTCATGTTGTTCCTATCTGGAATTCTTTACCATATGGCAGTTAACTTGTCGTGGTTTAAGCGACGCCTGGAGCAATGCGATCTATCGACAATATCTGCTGCCTGCCGGCTATAATTTATTATCAAATGCCCATTTAGCATTCCTATGTANAGCATTCCTATGTGTAGGTCATTTATGATCCTTGCTTTCATCAACCTCTATGGATTTTCAAAGACATGGTTATGTGCAATGTTTATACCTGATCATATATTATACTCATATATTATGGCTCCGTGTATAGTTATTCTATTGGACATGTGGCGCCGTGCTCTCTTCATTGTAAATAACTTCATAATATCTTATACGTAAATCTTAGTTTCTAGCATTGCATGGTGTCGTCAAAAAACGTCTCCATTAGCAATTGCACTGAAAATCATTGAGTAGTGCTATGCGATGATCATACATAGAGAATTTTGAATAGCAAAATTTTTTGCATCTTGCCTGGATAATATGCAAAAGAATACGGAGAATACGAGGGAGAGGAATGCTAAGCGGATTCACTCGTTATATGGCCCTTCGAGCTATGTGGTTGATACTGTTGTCGTGTCTCGTGATCGTCACCGCCGAATTCCATAGTCGAATAATTTCTTTCGATTTTGTTGACGTTCATCATCATGTCGTGGTATCACGTTTTCTTCGTTTTCGAGAAAAATCTGCGATGAGGTTAACGTATCGATGATTTATCAGCATGCATTATGTGTTTATCAGAAAGTTTTGCTTCACCTAATAATAAAATTTTTTTGTCAATTTGGGTTCATAAGATAGTTTTGTTTGATGATTTCTCCTCTTCCACCAAGGTTATAAAATCTGAATATTCAGTGGCTGACAGATCTACTGTTAAATTTCAATGCAAATTTCGATTGGGTGCAACAGTCTGTGCATGTATCATAATGAGGGTCTTTTGTGTTTTTAAACGTTGCTGATTTAGCTACCTCGTGGTTGGCTTTTGATGAAGTTTGTAGAAGATTTGCAATGTAAGCAGCCATCAACTCTAAGCTCCAAAGTGAAGAAAGCACCCACTCACAAACAAATATTCTGATTGCCTCATTCCCTTTATTTGGGTATCGCAAGTGCTCTATGTAGTGAATCGAAGTAAATGGTCCATTTATTGTCAAAGGAGACCATTCCTCCGCTCCATTCGCATTCAACTTGATGAAGCTTTTGTGGGATCTCAGAGTGATATATGGAAATGGAAATTTGTCAAACTATGTGATGATATAAATTAAATCAGTTTAGGGTGTGTTTCTTGGATCAATGCATATATGCTCTGAGCTAAATATGGGCTTAAGCTTATGCACATTAATGATGATATCGGTGATGCATTATGTGTGAGACATGTTTTCACGATTCGATTCAGAGTGACTTTATTTTCAAGGCAAATATACCGACTGAAGAAGTGCCCAGTTTTTTGCTTGGCAGAACACTAACGATGAAGTGCGGTGATAATAAGAAGGGCATATCATTCCCGTATCTCGATTTTCACCCGTATTACGGTTATCTTGGCATATGTTTCATCTATTCAAAATGTCGATCTGTGCTTCAATCAATGCTTAAAGCAACCGACATTTATGGCGAATATTCCGATGACGGCAATTTTTCATATTTTTACATGGAGAATCCTGATCCCTATTTTTCCGACATGGTCGGTTTTAATAGATGCTCTTATTTTAGCAGTTAATAATTTGCGTAATAAATTTCGAAACGTATGGAACTTTAAAAAAAACTTGCGCAAATATGAATTATATCCTTCAAATGGGTTAATTGCCCTGAAATGGAGAAAACATTTATCGAATCGTTGCTACAATCACTATACAATTACTCAATTTATCCATTAAAATATTTTTTCATTGAATACGACTCATATAAATGAATTAAACAAGTCAAATAGGATAGTGAAATATTTAGTAGGAAGACATGGATAATTTGCAGTGTTCAATAAGGAATATAGCAGAATTGAGTTTTGTGATAAGATTGCCATATAAATATTTCCTAAGCAATATTTTTGCAAATGGAAAACGAAAGTTACAGGTAATCGGTGATGGGACATATTGTCGCCTAAATAGTGTACAGATACGTCAACTTAACAGCACAACCGAACCCGACCGAATATCGATATTATGGCGCATTCAATGCACCAACTCGGAAACTATGAGAGCAGCATATGTGCAACTGATGAGAGCCTGTGGTCTGTGGGTGCAACGTGTCGTCTATGGTATGAAACTGTGATCTTAATCTTTACCTGATTACTTCCGTTCGTTGATTGCCGAAGATTTTGAAAGACTCTTGTAGAATTAAATATTAAACTAATAGAGAATAGTGTTAGAGCACTTGGTATGACAAGCGATTTTGCATAGTGTTTTCCTCATTAACTGTTTGTGCAAGCTATCAACACAAAATTAAATATGCACTAGTGTTATTTTGCCAATTTTGTTCCTTCTACAATTCTGGATCTTTTTTTTTCGAGTGCTTCATAATTTTCATCAATTTTATCTCTTTTTGCCAAAAGCTTTCACAAAAATAGAACTGAATCGACCCGAAATTGAATCGAGCGAGTCTGTTGCAGTATTAACTTAGGAACGTTCATTGCTTGTAGCCTTTTTTATCTTCCGAAGGTTTCTAATGCCGTTAATGACATTAAAGAACTGGATACCAATCCTCAATCTAAGCAGAAATTTGTACCGGACGTCAGTGCACGTGAATTGTTGAAAGCATCTGAATCGCCTAAGGGACAACCAAGTCGCAACGAAACAAATAAACATATAGGTAACACTCTCAATATTTTCTACCAAGTATGTACTTTATTTGTTGACGTCTGCAGTAAATTTTTGGGCGATTACTCAGTATGTCAACGAATCTCTTTAGTGCAAACGGTGAATTTAATAGATTGGGAAATGTTATGGTGTCATTTGAAGTGAGATATTTCGATAATCTTCAATGATATTTTTGAATGCGGCAATCCAAAAGAGTGTAATCAACAAAGAAATAATTGAAGCAAAAATTGTGTTACGTTTTTGATGAAATGATTGCTGAGGAGTTTAATTGAAATACAAAAAATTGATCAACATGAATGTTTCCATTCGTAAGTGACAAATATGAGTGAATACGAAAATCTCATAAACATAGCAACAAAAATCACATGAATTACTTTATCGAATAATTGAAGATGGCAAAACTTGTAGAGCTTAGAAAACAATTGTGCATATATAGAAAGGTGAAAAATCCAATAGAAACTGAATTCAAAGGTAAAAGTAATCTGAGAAGATAAGGTGACGTAGCATTTGAAGAAAACGGTTTCGACTTTGAATGTTGACGCATTTTCGATCGAAACGTTAGCCCTTTCCGCTACGTTATTCTTTGTCGGTATATCATATCATATCATACCACACCTTACTTGGCGATGTTCAAATAAATGAATAAATTTCTAGCTTGATAATTTTCGTATAAACAAAACGTATTTAAATAAAGACCATTTCATTGACTTTCAAATCTGCTGAAGAGGAGCAATCTCGATTTGCTCATGGCCAATAATAAGCAGTTTTAATCCGAGAGTCTGCTAAATGAGAGAAAGATCTGAGAATGCTTAAGAGAATCAACAAAAACCTCTTCGATTTCATCGTCACGAAAAAATTACGAATGATGATTTGACTATACTATTCATCGCTATTGGTATCACATTGGCTGTCGCAATATGCTTTTTATGCGTCTTCGCATTGCGATTGTATCATGCGAAAGTGTTGGTTAGCGTTATGCCCTATTTTCTTCGTTTCTACATTTATTCAAAGACTGCTCATTTGTTATCAACTATTATCGTTATATATATCATATCTCTGATTATTTACTTTAGTGATACGTTGAAATTTAGTTATAGCTATCGGTGAAATTTAATCACTCATTATAATAATAATTTAGTTGTCGGGAATTTTTCAAGTGCATAAGTATTGAAGCACTTCAATAGTAAACTGTATACGAGTTGGCATCAGTGGTTATCAGTTGATTTAGCTCTGCTAAAAGTAGATGCTCGTTTTGATTGTACTATCCCTTTCTAACAAGCGATTGTTATTGAAAGTCGAAGTGGGGGGTTGGTTCTGTTAGCTTCGACAGAACGATATTTAGTGACAGTCGATCCATCAGTGAGCAGTGATCCTTGTTATGGCTTTGCATCACTTCCCTTCTCGATGATGCAAGAAACTCATTTCATTGAAACCATTTAAATGAATTCTAATCGATTGAATTGATGTGAACATAATTTGCACTGATTAAAACTTCCATCGACATTTGTTTCGTCACTTTTGTATTTCTTCGGAAAATTTATGTAGAGAGAGGAATTCTAAAAAAACAATTCTATGATTTATATAGAAAAAATTGTAAGAATATCTTACATTCCTCCAGTATCAAAATTTTCTGAAATCCTTCGTATGGACAGATACTGAATCGATGCATATGAAAAGAGCACCGCCTCATCGGGAATCTTCATCTAGCAGAAGTATTTCGTTGTACTATCAAGTTGGAATTGCCTTTAGATGATGGTAATTATAAGTCAAATTAGATTAAGTTACTATGTTGATAATTTAGCTATGAAGCATTTTCATATAAAATTACTCGCAAACTGCACCTTAATAAATGATTTGAGAGCAGCATCGAGGTATTGTTCATAAGTTTGCTAGCATCGTTTTCGAATTGACCACATCAGTCTTGACCATATTGATTGGAAATTAATAATTGAGTTGTGGTGATAGTCGCTTTGATCCATATTGGAATTACTGATTTGAAGGAAGTGCAAATTCGCTGATGAGATTATTGCAGACGGAGGATAGCGGTGTAGAAGACGTTGAAAGCGATTCATATCCATCTCCGATCAGTTATGAAATCCTTGCAAGTGAGTTGGCGAGGCAAATACAAGAGGATAGTAGCCGATCGACGACAGAGGAAGAAAAATAGAAGAAGTAACGCCATCATCACAAAGCCGATCACAAGTCGACTCCACCTCTCGATTAAGAATTTGTGAAATAATAAAAACAAATTTCGTTGTTCTTCGAAATCGCAATCAACTTCCGAAGAAAATACTCCTACTGGCCCAATAAAAAAGCTTTTTTTATGAAACAATGAATTAGGCGCACCAAAGGTTCTGTGTTTTAATTTATAACATAATCACGAATAAGTAAAAATCCCTCGCTTCCATTTAGAGGACACGAGTTGCACGAGTATNCAATGGGTTCTGTTTTTTATTTATAACATAATCACGAATAAGTAAAAATCCCTCGCTTCCATTTAGAGGACACGAGTTGCACGAGTATAGCTGAAAGTTTAAATTTGGCGCTTTTTTACAACTCCAAAAGCGATGGCGTTAGAAACGATAGTACTGTTGTTTATTGGAGACGAATAATGTTCGAGTGCTACAATTCGATCGATATATTCCCAGATGTGTGGAATATTATCAGACTGCAATACCTTTTGTTGAATAGCATTGATACCTTAAAGTGATTACGCAGTAATGAAAATATGGCTTGCCCCTTGCCAAACGCAATGACCTTCGTATTCATTGATTGTCGCACTCAAGCCTCCCACTATTTGTAGAAATCAGCACCTCATCAATCTCCTTCAACACTTCGTAGTTTGTGCTGTGATGGTGGATGGTGGAATCGGGTTATTTTGTTTGAGATTCGTGTGGCGCGGATGGTTGGTCATTGTAAATGTGTAGTCGTCTAATTGGGGGGTCTTTGGAAGATATCTCTCCTTTTCTGTGATTTTGATCGCACTTTTTCAAGTCTGACTTATGTCCGATCGTAATCTCGACTGGAGCCGGCCTTAGCTCATGATCATATGCAAAGAAGTGAGATCCAGGCTANGTCATATGCAGAGAGGTGAGATCCAGACTAGTCTAGGAAGGGTTTCATTCAACCGCAGTAGGCTAATCGACTAGTACCAAGTTTGATATATGTGCGCATTATTATGTGTCCAAGTTTATTCGAGTATAATCTACACTTTTTTATGCCGTCGACGAAGCTTTCATGAAGCGGGCACCCGCATATTCTTATGGAATTCATGCAGCCTGCCATATCCCCTCGCCTATAAGGCCCAAGCGTTGTATGTTCTTCAATTTCCAAAGTCGTTGTTTATTCACTAAACTGAGAGAGACAGGTTTCGCTAATTTATAGAAGTGCTTCATACAACAATCAGAAATCTGAGCGTGTCCAGCTATCACCATAGTTTAGAGACACCAAATCGGCACTTTTCCGAAATTTCTCAGTAGTGCACTAAGTTGACCGGCAAAACCTTCTGGGACCTACTGGGCGATCAGTCAGGAATGTCTGTCTATGCGCAGCGGCCTAATTTCCTTAGTAGGCAAGAGGAAATCGCTTAAGACCTAGCATTCTTGAACCATTTCTCTTGGAAATGGTCTGTGCAACATAGGTCGCGAAGAACTGGTGTGCGCAGGGAATGTTAGGAAAGTGTCACGGAAGATATCTTACAGAGTGCTGTTTGCAATTGTTGAGTTCTGCGTACACTGTGTCATATGCACAAAAGCAGCAAGGGGATCTTCGGATTCACCTCAAAAATTGTAGGCTTCGTTGAAGCATGGTTCGGGGCTATTAAGCATTGCTAGAGAGTGCTTTTTTGAGGCGTTGATAAAAATCCATACAGGCGTGCCCATGCCGCTCTTCAAAAATGACGTAGCAAGTGGTTTTATTTGCAAGATTATATGCGAGCAAAGTTGAAATTCCATAGTCAGCTTGAGCCATCAGCAACCCTTGATCGATGCATGCAAAAGGGTTGCAAAGGCGGAAGGACGAAGAGGTATGTTAGAAGTGGATGGTGCGTTCACAGTGTTGATTGAAGGGTCATATGGTATAAGGAAGGTGTGCATAAGAGAACATGAGTGAGCCTACATCAGAGATTCGCACAATTATTGTCTTCGTCGTTTTTCTGCGTTTTGGCAACTCGTTGTTTGCAGGGCGCATTATGGCATCTTCATGTCGTTACGCATGAATGTCTGTCTTTCTATCTGCCCGGTAGTCAAAAATGTGGGACTGCTGGAGCTATAGCTGTGCTATTTGCTGGATACAGTCATGGATGTAGTTGGTGAGAGAGGGAGGTGAGGTAAAACAAATGGATTTAACAGAAATTTGGGATGTCGTCTTTTACAAAAATTTATTCATTTGTAGTTAATCAATCATGGGGCATCCTGGCCGTCCTTCATCAGCACACGGCAACTCAGTCTTCAGTGTCTCACGAGTTATCGGCGGAAGAGACAGGCATATCGAATGTAAAGGCACAGCGCACTTCAACGCGCTTAAACGAGTCAAATAATCTGTTTACATCTATGGGATCTGCAGCATCGTCCACGAGTATTTATCCTCTACGTCGATATCAACAACGCAGACACGTCATTTACGCATCATCCTCTTCATTGAGACATCCAACAATTTGCACACCTTTTTCCTCAATGCTTTGTATGCCACAACACAGTAATGAGCACGTCCTCTGCGAGCAGTTAAGAGTGGGCAATCACAAATGAATTCTTTTGAAGGATCGAATTTATCGATCGCTTGATTGGATGCGTACAAGAAGGCATTCCAATTGAGGACGTGTCTAAGATCGTTTTGGCGAGTGGCACATTTCGAAATGAACACCGGCAACGAACCAGAGAAGGGCAACGACGACAAGAAAGCATTCGACGACAAACATTCACCCGACAAACCCGACAATAAGGTACGCTTGTTTGTCACTCTCATTGTGCACATCGTATCGAACGTATGTAGGGTGTATAAGTAGAAATATCCCATTGCTAGCTTATTGCTAGCTTATTGGTGGTGATATTACTAGTCTCGTGCATGGAAGTGCATTGTTTTATTGCATTTTATGAGAGTGCTTTTGAGAAGACCAATACTGTTCTCGATGATGAGCATCTGAAGAGAGCCACAATTGTATCGTCAGACGAATTTTCCTTTGCAAAGGGCACCAAAAATTGTTCGCTTATTGTTGTGAATTTGTCAGCTGAAAAGGGTAGCCATTAAATAGTTAACATAGAAGGGAATTTGATATGCTACGAATAGTGTGAGGCATCTATCATTTCTGGATGAGCTGNAGAAATATCCCATTGCTAGCTTATTGCTAGCTTATTGGTGGTGATATTACTAGTCTCGTGCATGGAAGTGCATTGTTTTATTGCATTTTATGAGAGTGCTTTTGAGAAGACCAATACTGTTCTCGATGATGAGCATCTGAAGAGAGCCACAATTGTATCGTCAGAATCGAATGCACATGAATAGACGTTAGTGGTTCTGATGGGCATTTTGATTGCAACAAATTTTCCTTTGCAAAGGGCACCAAAAATTGTTCGCTTATTGTTGTGAATTTGTCAGCTGAAAAGGGTAGCCATTAAATAGTTAACATAGAAGGGAATTTGATATGCTACGAATAGTGTGAGGCATCTATCATTTCTGGATGAGCTGTAATAACGACGGAGGGAATTTTTTATCAATAATGGAAGATTCTGTAGTCGAAGTGGCGATATTTTTGTTGTTATTTATTGCGCAATTCTGTTAGTGATAAGGGGCGCTTATAAGTTCCCACTTACTGTAGACGCTTTGTTACGAAATCTCATCCGTTCGAAAATTCTTGAATAATAAATGCAGGGGATCATTCATCACTAATAATGAGTTTGACATTAGACCGAAGGGAAAGGGTGATCGAAGCTTGGGCATAAAAGCAGATAACTTGTGCCTGTTTGGCTGATAATAATTTTATCGATAGATTCTCACAGGTTTAGTTGTGCGTTGATGTTAATGTTATATATTGTCCACTGGATGATGTTATATATTTAGCGGCGTGATTCGATAACGGGTTCATTGCTCGATACGGGCTCATCGTCAAACAGTTCGGTGGATTCGGACGAGCTCGAATTGCTGGAGAGTTGCTGCGGCACGAAGGCAACGATGGCTTCTTCGTTCTCGTTTGACACTGATCCACCTTCCGAAACCAACAAGTAATGTTCAGAAATTTCCTTCGTCTGCATAGCTACCTTCAGATTATTGCTTCAGATTGGACACGTCGACCAATAGTAGTTCACTTTTA
>JAARMF010004684.1:0-11938 GCA_022844705.1 Toxascaris leonina
CTTTATACTAACAATGAAAGTACCCGAATAGAGATCGACAGGGAATGAACCCCTCTCCGACTGAAAACAAAACAACGTTTTTGGGTATGACGCGAAACGACGTTTGCGAACAAAAACGCATATGACCTCAAAAATTATGGCGCAACGATATTACATAAAACGAAGGAATTCAACACGATTTACGCTGCACTAAACAATAACATCAAAAAAGGTCACCGCTATATTAAAAAATCATGACTCCTATTAGAAAACAGCAAACGAACCTCTTTGTGCTCGATGACCTTCTCCTTCAACTCGGTGATGTCATGCTTCACTTCCGATACCGCACTTCCGTGAATCACATCTTCTATCTTTTTCAGATCCTTCTGAAAAGCAAAGCACTCTAACTTTCCCAGGTTATTGAATTCACAGAACAATGGAAATACTGATCCCAATCACCACAATTTGTGCGAAAACACCTGTATTACTCATAGAAAAAGGTACGTGGTAATGAAGTGAAATATTTAATTTACGTTTATTGGGAGTAAGAGAATGAAAAATTCATTAAAAATGGCTTAATAATCTTCTTCGCGCAAAAAAAAAAAACCCAAACTATAACAAATGTTTTCTGCAAAAACTCAAAAAATCAAGCACGAAGGAGAAAATAACAGAAACAATAAAATCGCATCCAATAGTACGGTGAAGCACACGACCTAGCTGTACTCGTTGAATGCCCATAAAAACATTTCCAATGATATTTCGCAGGTAAAAAGGTGATCGTTGCATTAATCACAGCACGGGCATTCAAGCATTTAGACGAACATCTCGTTCAGTAATTCTTCAACTGCAAAGTAATGGAAATATCTACATTTCCGACCACTAGCAGAGTTAATAGTAACGATAATGCAAAATAAATAAAAGATTTCTCTTACTATACTCAAACGACCGTAAGTTCTCTCAAATATTTCCTGAATCTTTCATTAGTGATATCAATGACAAAGAAACCCAATGAATGACAGAGACTGCTCAAGGCTAAGATATTCAGCACAGAAATTCTGACAACATGAGAAGTCGTCCACGCAACCACTATACCTGTCATATCATATTATACACCAATCAGTACTAAGAAAGAAAAAGTCCGGACCGGATCGACAGCTGCCTCGGCAGCTTTTTCGGCTGCTTCGTCAGGTGAAGCTGTAGCCAGCACTGGCTCAGCAGCAACGGCCTCCTCAGAAGGAACAGGTGGAGAAGTGCTTGTTGCCGCTTGCAGCACGTCTTCTGTGTTCGCCTAAAAAGCAGGAATAGCATATTAATCCACATCTCCTTTCCCTCCCTACGCTATCTGTCAGCTATTAAAGACAAATGTTAAAAAAAAAACTATTTGTTGTTCATACAACAATTCCTATCGTGAGAGATGAAGACAAATCCATACCTACTGATGGAAAAAACTTCAAAAATTGGAGACTGCGTTCGAAAAATATCGCCTTCTTCCATACGTTGTTCAAATGCTCTTAAATATGAGAAAATATATGAGTTCCGAAATGAAAAAAAAAGACTGCTATCGGTACGATGTTGTTATCGACAGATTCCTCGGCACCAATTCCCACCTTCGAAATTCTGTATCCATCAACTTGCAGTTGCAAAGAGGCTTACAGTAACAGGCTCTGAAGCGGGTGCATCCGCTGCTGCGATCACCTTCTCGGCGAGTTTTGCCTTCTCTTTCTCTTCTTTTAATTTCTGCTAAAAAATAACCGATTAACGGTTACAGACCTCATAAGCTTTCCATTCGAAGAAAACACATTCGGCCTAATACCTGAATATATCGATTAATCATGAGATTGCTTCTTTAGGAATTATAGAATTGTTTTATACGCATGACTATGAACGACTGTAACTTTATGAGAAGCTCTTATGTTATGAAATATCATTCTGATTAGGATGCAAAGATAACACTCAACGTCATTAGTGCAATAGCAGATGCAACTGTTTTCTATGCAATTTTGACAACTGATACCACTGTCGTTATCTGATGACACAACGGTTGTTATCAGTGAACAATCTGTGACTTCCGAGTGCGAAACATTCGCAAGAGGTGCAACCGCGACACAGCCATGAGTGCAATGATAAGAATAAAGAGCATAGAAGTGCTAGCTTTTCTTATCTCTTGCTATCCAGTGGAGATACAGAACCATGGTTGCCTTGCGATCCAAAACAGAAAAACTTTATTTTTCTTTATTTTCGCCCCTTGAACGAGATACTAAAACGCGCTCACTAACGAATTTAAGCATGAATTTCCACCTACGACATGATAAAAGTAAAAAAGCAACAATCGAACGCTCACCTTCGCTTTTTCTTCGGCAGCCTTCTTTGCCTCGGCCACCGTTTTCCTCTCCTCTTGGATTCCCTTCTCGATCGCTTTTATCAGATCAAGACGAGCCTTATAGCTCACCTTATCACCTTCTAGTTCGGTTAGCTTCTGGCGAGTTTGCTCAGCGATTCCTAAACATTTCAAAATCCGCCATCTGGAAACTCGAAAACCATTGAAAACAACATTCAAAAGCAGCATAACTAAAAGTTGAGGGTCACTATGCACGGAAAAATTTCGTAGATAACTTGCTGCCGTTTCCGAAATGAAATAAAGAAAATACTACATTCACTGTACATGGTGTAATTCGCTATGCGCAGCAAACCGTCACATTTCCCCTTACCACATCAGTTTCAACGAATCATTTCCGTTCTGCCATACAACAACAGTGTATACTTCTACGACCTGCTTACAAATTGAGCTTGCCTCCTATGGCTGCTATAAGCTTCCAAATAATGTCCTGGAAGGCCATGAAAGAAAGCGTAAAAAGTACTTGCTCGCAGGATATCCGTCGTTATCAATGCCTATCTTGTTATCAAATTTAACAAAAGGACAGAAACGAATGTTTAGATTTTTACAATTACTTAGCGATACCATTCCTTAACGCTCTCTACGCACTGCTTCGTAGTTCAGTCAGCACAGCTCTTTATCTCCCTGTCTGATTACACAGGATCACCACACTTCACACGAAGATAGTCAGTTCAACCCTCTCCAAATGCCCTACGACTATTTGCTGCACGCAGACAGTTGGCTCTCCTTCCTCTTCCTAGTTTCTCCTCTCCCTACAATTCACTGAGAACAGAAAGATTTGAGTTGACTTTTATCTGCGATTGCAAATCTCTTTATACAATTGCGCAACACTAGTAAATAAGGCCGTACCAATGAAAAAGAGGAAGTAATGAGAGTTTCTTCAAAAAACAAACCTTCTGGAAGACTGGACAGCAGGGCTTTTAGACGATCAGTAAATGTAATATCTTCAGGAAGGTAGATCGTCCTCGAAAGAAGCAACAACGAAGGTGGCACTTTATCATTTAGCGATAGCTCAAGCCATTGTTTCAGCTGCAATATGACAACACGCATCATGAAATGAAGATGATGAGTAAAAACGCCTATTTCCACTGCCTCGCTTCTCACTGAGGAAAGATAAACGAAATCGTGTATAACAGAGCACTTCAACAGGGGAGGGGGGGGGGGGGGAGATTGTCAGCTATATGAAAGCATTAATAAAACAAATCAACAATGCTAAAAGTTTAGACTACTCCCTCTCTACAATCATTTCTTAGAAACATAATTGAATTCCGAATGCATTCGTTTTAACGGCTTATTTACTGCCAACAATTATATATACTCATTCATCGCATCCTTTTCGAGCGAATATATGCGATCAAAAGCAGTCAGTCAAACGGTTGCCTGTCCGGAAAACTTCGCTTCTTATCATTCTGCCCGAAAACTATCTCCTCGCTCATATTTGCTTTAAAGATGCATAGAATTCAACCAGTCATCAAATCACTACTTTAGCATTGAGCAATTTCAGGTCTCGCAATCCATATGACGCAAAAAAAAAACAGTAAGTCAATCTGAACTTCTAATTTCCCAAGCAACTACGAAACCTGTATCAAAATTTCATATTCCTGATTTGGTAGAAGACGAAGGCATAAGAAGGACGACTTTATGTTCAATATTTTACGATATACCTTTTCAAAATTGAGACCACCTGTTGCCATCTTACAATCGACGTTATCTTGAAGTGAAAAGCTAATCAATTACCGTGTCAGTGAACGTTTTCAATGCGTAGGCAAGCACTGCCATTATGCAGTGACGTTTAACACCAAAGTACTCACCAACCAACAAATGCACCCCCTCTATCATCCTGCACTACATCTCGATAGATTGTGCTTCTTCACGTGAGTCATCAAATTCGAACGACATACCTGCTCTTTAAGACGTTGCTCACTCATCCCCAGTGAACGCATTCCACGTGCTCTGCACGCAGCTTGTAGCTCCGATACGCTAAGAGTATCTACGCCTCCTTCCAACGCTATCTCCTTCAACAGAACACAATGACTGAATTCCTCCCCAGACATAAGGATATAAATAAAACAAACGCATTGCTGCAGTTCACCTTAGTACAGTCGCCTTCAAGCCATAAAAAACGAACTTCAATTGCAACAAAAGTATTTCCGAACAAACAGACAACAAGGTGCACAGTGAAACGTTCCGAAGAGAATTATGGCAGCAAACAGATGCATGTATGAATAATATTCAGGTTATGAGCATCAACACTTTGACGCTCAATCCCTTCACCGCCCAAATGCACCTATTCTCCATCGGCTTACTAATTTCAAATCTGTTGAACTCAACTTCGTAAGTACTCACGTTTACATCAGTAATTCATAAATAGTTCTCGCAAAGAAACATAGAAACAAATCAATCGATAAAAAGAGAAATTTATGGTGCCATTCCGTTCGCGCCTGGAACGGCTAGACACAAACAAGATCCCTCTCACACCAGCTTCCAACAATAAACAAATGAAAAAAGTCAGAGTTCCGCCGAATGTGCCATACTTAAAAGTCATCATCAAGCAAAAAACCTTCCAAAACTGAACAGACACTAAACAGTAACTCCACATCTTTATCAAAAATCCTCATCGAATTAAAAAGTAATTTAAATTCAGACGTCATCAAGATCAGTGTAACTTAAATAGATACGATGTTCCTATAGCCCACGTCTGAAATCTCTTTCAAGTTGGGACCTAAGAAAACAAATATTACAAATCACATTATCGACAACTGTGTGTTAGAAATAGCATCAAGAAATGACTACGGAAAAAGAAAAGAGTGAAAGCGACAGGTTATTCATTTGAAATTAAATTTTAGTTGACAACGCCATAAACACTTCTTACAAAAAGTGCACTTTCATTTTACCAAAAAAAGCAACACGACGACACTTCAGTCATAAAGGCTTTAAATTCGAAATTCGATTGCACTGAAAGCAAAGTTCGGAGAAAAATTTCCTCTCGGGATCGACAAAATAAAACTGAAGATAGCAGAAAAAAAAAAGAAACCAATAACGCATCCCGAAGTGCCTTAATGAATGGTAAATGCATTGTAACAGAATATGATCATCAAAATCAAAAACGAACCTTATCATCAGCCTTAAGTTCCCTGAGTTTCATGTTGAGCTGGAATCGGAGAATTTCCGGAGAACCGAACGGTTGTATGTCAAGCATTCGACATAGCGCACGTAACGTGCTCAACGAGAGATTATCGAGTGTAAGCTCATCCTCGAATAATTTCGAAAATTTGAATAGTTCGGCATTGCTTACATACCCGCCTTCACTGCGCACCTAAAAATTCCATTCGCTTTATTATTAACTTGTGTTTAAATCTGACGGCAGTGCTATCACTAGGCTTGCAAAAAGATAGACATATGGCGACGGAGTTTCATCCTGATGGATGTATGAATCACGGGTAGCTGCATTACTCTAATCATCTAAACAAATGAAAACCCTATGCTTTCAACCAGAGCTGAAAAGAAAAAATCCCGTCTTCTTTCCTTTCATCTGTTGCAGTATTTTTCTACTATTGTGATCAGAAGCCTAAACACCAGCATTGAAAGTTCCAACAGCGAAAGCTCCAAAGATGGCGTTAAGGAAAAGCCACAAGGACAATGAAGCAAATCCAAAAAAAAAAAACGTTTTAGACTCAAGTCTATCTGAGAGTTTTATAATATGGATGGATAAGCGCACAGTTGAAGCTGATATATTCTCAGTCATCGACAATGTTCAAGCAGCAAGTGCCACATCTAACATATATTATTCCAACAGGCTCAGCTGCAGCCTTTGCGTAAAGAAATCGTAATCGCTGTCCATTGAACCATCATTCACGGTCAATAAAATTCGACCCTATTTATCTGCATAAATGACCGCAATTGATGCACTCGAACAGATGTGCCGTGGAATTTAGATATTCTTGCATTCATCCATCGAACTTACGTGCCGCCAATGAAATTTTTGATGCACGTGCCGAGCTAGAGCAAAGCTGCACTTTGGGAACTATTACACTGCATGCATTGCCACCGCAAAGAAAGTGGAAGTGTGCATGCATCTGTGAACTGCTTAGAAGCTTTAATGTGACCTCTATGCAGCATCTACTTTTCTTGCCTCCGTTCACCAAAAACATTCACTTATATCAAAGAATAACGGCAGTGCGCAAGGGCACAAAAGATTTCGAGGACCCATAATAAAGAAGTCATGTTGACGAGAAGAGACAGAAATATTCAGAAACGGAATTGTAACACCATCAGCGGACAGCCTCCCTCCTCCCTCCCCCCTCCCCCTGTGATATCCGTCATATGCCAGTCTCTACTCCACGTGCCCATTTTAATAACATACCAATACCATCATTGAAGGCCGCGGACTAACCTCACTGGTCTGCGCTTAAAAGTAAACATTTCCACAATAATGTCAGGATCCAGATGTCAGATTAAACAAAAGAATTATATAGGGCGAACTGTTTCCTTTACAGCCGCCTCTTTGTTATAACATACCTTCTTGATGAATTCCGCAAATTCTAGGGCTTTACTCTCACTCTGTCCTTCAGTACTCTTTGTTTTAGTTTTCCTCTCGAGTCCAATCTCCGCGAGTGTCTCTTGGAGGAATTTCGCCATCTCTATCTTCACTTTCAATCGTCTTCTCAGCTTCTCTCTCTGCAATAGCACATTACAGGTGGTACAACGTAACCAACAACTTTCAAAACTGCATAACGTCAGCGTTCACATTTCCCCAAAAAATCACCGACGTATATTTTCTTTAGGATCCCAACAAGTGAACGACCAGGAATATTTCTCAAACGTGGGATGAGGAAGCCCAATACATGCCTTGACACAACAATTATTTCCATTCATTGAAAAAAGATGTGTTTTATTAGGCAAAATCTCATAAGGAATAATTTCGTTCCGCTTTTTTCATAAAAAGAAAGAAGTTTTATACGGCAATTTATCAGTGATACATTGAATCTTTTGTATCCTGCGATCATTCAGAAATTTTCATCACTTATATAATCACAGCACTCCTTCCACCTTCGAAATTAGTGATGCTTCATTTTCGTTTCTCGAGACATTTCATATAATGCCACAAATACAAGATGCTCCACACTGACCTCGCAAATGACCTATTCTTGTTTGCATAACAGGAAGAAAGCAGATAACCAAATCTCAAAAGCAAAGAAAAATTAAAACCTCAACACAACACTGACCTCTTTCGATTCCTCTTGGAACGTACTCGGCAGCATATTTGGGAAAAGCTTCAGAAATATCGGAAGCGTGAACTCGAGGAAGGGCACAATGATGAAGATCGAGAATGGAACCAAACGAAAGAGATCGGACACTGTCCTCAAGAGCTGTTGCCTCTCCTTACGCATCAACGAATGACCTCGGGCCATTCTCCACAAATATTTTGCACACAAACGCGTATCGAGAGCAAGCAGTCGAAATCCATGATAGTAATGCTTCAGTTCGTTACCAACTCGTCTCATTAGCGATGGCTTCACTCCATCTTTCTTTGCCAACTAAATTTGAATCCCTCAAGCATATAAATTCAAAAATAAAACATGGATGCAGATGTATGCAAAAAAGGAGAAGGAATAAAGGGATGGGATGCCGTGAGAACGAAGACTTTTATTTGAAAAAGGAATAATTGGCTATCAAATTAAACAACAAAAAAAAAATCGGTGATAAAGCAAGCAAACGCCGACGGAGAAAGAAAGCGAGCAAGCGAAACGACTTAAAAAAGAGATCGAACACATTCAAAATGCAAACACCGCACCATGACGTGTCATTCCGCAAATCGCACCAACTTTTTACAGAAAAATTCTCTATTCACAAGTCAATTTCGAAATTCACAACACTGACGAGAAATTCAAACATTTTTCTGCACTTTTCTAAGAATCTGTTTTCTTCTTCATTCACATTTTCCATCATCTCATCTCAGAATACATCACTTCCATCTCGTCCATTACTGGCTCATTCTTATGTAGAAAACAAAAAATAGAGAAATCGATCCAATAAGAAGATGAAATTAGCGAGGAGAACACATTCACAACGATGAAATTGCAGCAGAAAAGCATTTCTAATCCTCAAATGCCCAAAACCATCATCTTCTGACACAGTATTATTTATGCATCAAGAGTCTAATCGAGCATTCCAAATTTGCATATACTCATCCACGATACAAGATGCCATGCAGTGAACTAAATTTTGAAAAAGTTGATTGCGTATAGCATCTACAACTGTCAACAAATTAAACACCCCAAGCAAATAATTCGCCGTTTTTGCTGAATTCCGCAAACTTCTTTCTGATAGACTTAAATGCGTGACGGTCATCGTGAAGAAGTGAAAACGGTACAAAGAATTGGAGGAGTGGGCACGAAAGGAGCGGATGGAAGAAATGCTCCACTCTACCTTTTCAGTTCAACGAGCATGGACATATGACTTCATTGCTAGCATATTCAACGATAATATTTTTGAAAAAAAGAAAGAAGAAAACCGACCATAGTCTTTTTCGCGGCTTCATGCTCGCTCTCTTGCTGTTGAACATCATCCCTCAGCATCCTCAACGTCTCCTCCACTCTAGTTCGTTCGACGGCCGCATATCGAATGAAAGTGCTATGAATGCTACGAGCAAACTGCAGTCGCGTTATGCGGACCGTCGACGGTGTCAAAAGATTTGAGTAACTGCAAACTTTCTTTCAAACAAAGCAGTATCAAAGGAAATCAGTCAGCACTAACTAGTCTCGGAGAACTTTCCTGAAAACTCTACAAATAAAATTCTGTAGAAGCATGTTTCGGATTATCAGTAACCAATATTATGCACTAATCAAATAGAGCATTATAGGCCACAGATCTTGAGGAATAAAGTCAGAGCATCAAAATGTCTCGAAATTTAAATTTCCACCAATGCGAAACCTAATTAAGAGGTACATCAGTAGGCTTGTCCATCGGGATTTAGCTCCCCATAGAACTGCTGTCACTTCTAAAAATCGTGCACCGATGGAAATTATCGTCATCGAGTAAATCCTCTGAAAATTTTATCGCGACATTATAAAGAAACAACAATATGCATGAAACACTCAAAGATCGTACCGATAAGTGCCAAACCGCCGTTGTGAGCGGGCAACACTCAATACAGCCCTTCTGTACATCGAAAGAGACGTCGGACGTCAATGTGACCCTCTAGTGAAATCAAACCGTCAATAAATCACACTTCAATAAGCCTAACAAATAATCGCTTTAGAGCGATTCGCAAGTAACGCGTTGGTGATCAGTGAAGAATGCCCAATATGAGTGCCCGCTTGGTACCACCTGAAAACGTATAAAACAATAGCCATCAAATATGACAGCAATCTTCGATAGAAGGCGTTCGATCAAAGTAACTGAATATAATTAGAGGCTCGCATAGAATAAAAGTGCGGATTTTCGGAAATTAATTGCTCACTTCGAATAATCTATGTGACGACCTATCGGGAAGTGGACTGACTGGTGCGAAGGACAAGCTGTTGATTGATGACGCTTAAAATTTGTTGTAATTTCAATAAAATGCAAAATTTAATGGCCTATAGAAACAACTATCATCCCGATATCCGACAATTAGTCAAATTACTATCCTTTCGGATACAAAGCTTTAGAATAAACGTTATAAGAGAGAGGCAAGCGATCAGAGGAATCATTGTGCAAATTTTGTGAGAAGGTGAGGTCGGAAAAACTCATCACACTGTAACGAAAGATCATACGAAAGACCACAAAAGAAGAGTACGCTGAAAAACGAATTTACGAACTCATTCACCACACCGGTCGCTTTCATCAACTAGTGGGGATGAATGACGGAGAGATATGGGTCGGAAAGCAAGATGAGGTCTTTTTCCACGAGCAAAAATTTTTGAAACCCGACCGTTTACAACCGAATTTAGGTTTCCGTCACGCAAACGATCAGCTGGGAGAAGCGGAAATTCCGTAGATTTTAAGCGAATGATTTGGGTGGGTAACTGACAGAAAGAGGTAATGATACGTCATCAATGCTCTGCGTCGACGGTGATAAACACAGATTTATGGTGACAGGATGAATCATACAAAAGTAAAGTGGGTGAGAGCGGGGTTCAACGAGCGATAGATGATCGAGATGGAGTGACCAGGATAAAAAGTACAACAATGAAGCGTCGAGTGTGGCCACGATAACGAAGTCCCTGCTCCTTCACAAACAACCTGACCTTTCGAACTCACTCACTGAAGGCTTCAACGAAACAACCTGACCTTTCGAACTCACTCACTGAAGGCTTCAACGAAACAACCTGACCTTTCGAACTCACTCACTGAAGGCTTCAACGAAACAACCTGACCTTTCGAACTCACTCACTGAAGGCTTCAACGAAACAACCTGACCTTTCGAACTCACTCACTGAAGGCTTCAACGAAACAACCTGACCTTTCGAACTCACTCACTGAAGGCTTCAACGAAACAACCTGACCTTTCGAACTCACTCACTGAAGGCTTCAACGAAACAACCTGACCTTTCGAACTCACTCACTGAAGGCTTCAACGAAACAACCTGACCTTTCGAACTCACTCACTGAACGCTTCAACAAAACATCGTCCGCCGCAACCTGTGATAAGAATAAAAGAAAGGATGGCAATTTGCACTCAAGCAAAACGTACTCTCGACTGCACGCACGCAACCGCCGAATGTCAGTTGCGCGTTCGATTGTGCGCCGGGCACAGCACTGAGATGGGACGAAAGCGAAGGGGACTGGGGCGGTTGCACGTGCAGATCACGTGGACAATTGAGCGCATATGCTGCTCGTTTCTAACATAGCGTTGTTTTTTTTTAACTCGGCTTCCATAGCCGAGGCACAAAACAAAGCTCGAGCTCAGTTTCGCTCTTTCTCTGGGAATGGGTTTTGACTCACTTTGCACCTGAGGTATTCGCGCTCAAGTTCTCTTCGGTGGAAAAAACAGATGCCACATCTTTCAGGCACAGCGGTGATAAACACAGATACAGTAACGTATTTTGTAGCTGCTTTGAAGCATAGCGTTCAGTGCTTTATTTGCAACAGGAAATTGATAGTGATAAAAGGACACAAGTGTCCCTTCATGCACAGAAGACGGCATTAAAAAATGAAGTAATAAATGATGAAAAAATACACCCAAGTTTACCAGTGAAAACTCTTCACACATAGCAATATACGGACAATAATAATAGAAAACATCTTTAATGTCAATAAAGAAAGCATAGCACCACATGTCCAGTAGAATAACTATACACGACAGCCGTAATAAAATGCCCTAAGTACAAACACTGCACATAACGTTTAAAAACCCATAGACGTCGATGGAAGCAAGGGTCAAAGATCATAAATAACATACATATAGGAATGCAAAATGGACACTTGATATTGAATTATAGCCGGCGGGCAACAGATACTGTCGATAGATCGCATTGCTCGAGGCGTCGTTGAAGCACGTATTAGGATGTTGTAAAAACTGCGGACCTACTCTTGAAGACAGAATGAAGCTACCTTCCAATCTAACTCCCTCCCCCCCCC
>JAARMF010004685.1:0-14130 GCA_022844705.1 Toxascaris leonina
AATCAAGTGATCAAGTGATATAGAGCTTAGAACTTTGATAGAAGAATTTATCCCATACGATGACGTTCCATTTCGTTTTTCGAGACCAATTTCCAAAGAAGTCACTAATGTTGGAGTGCCAAACAAATTTTCCCATACTTTACACCGGTGAATTGTCGCGGTATGCCGCTCACGCTGAGAATATAAATGTTTTGTGGATTTATATGAGTGGTCGGATCAATAAAATAATAGGCAGTGCTTAATATGCTTTACTTTTCATTGGTGTATTATAAACCCTATTGGTCAATGGAGAAAGAAACAAAGGAACACATCATAGTTTATCACCGAACTATGTTATCACTCAGCACACAACGTATATGTGCGTCCATCTTTTCGCAAAAGCAAACCACTGAGAGAGGCCATGCAAACATTTGGCTATATCAGAATCATTGCTCTTTATTTTTTACCTGCCCGATTCATAATTACCGCTAGTCAAACTCTCCGATAATCGGAAGATGATTGAAAACTACACAACAATTTTTTGTTATATAAACATTTGAACGCAAGAAAAAGTGATTCTTTGCTGAATATTTATAGCTGAATCAACTGCGCAGAAAAAATTTGTTACTCAAAACTAGGACGTTGATTTTGTGAATACAATCGCCGATCGTAGCTAGGAAATATAAATAACGCATATGCAACGACATCACCACTCCCGATGCGCTTTCCTAATTGCTCCTTGCGAGGGACATCATTCAGCCAATAGGTTTTCCACAGTTGCAACCGCAATCATGAACCAATGAGGAAAACTCACACAACAGCGTTCTCGAACTGTTGCCGAGCGCAGTCTCAGTATCGAGCTCTCACGCTCACAACCGCTCAATGCCAATGCAAAAATAACAATGCCGCAAAAAATTTCTGCTTACGTCACTTCGAAAGAAATTTGCGCATTTTCGATGCAAAAAAAAGATCAATAATTTGTATATTATTTTATTACTTTCCGTTAACATCGATAATGCAAAAAGCTATTGGTAATATCCAACCAACGTGTTTCCACCGATATGTCTTCCAGATTTGCAAAGCGGGAGGTAATAGTAGCATCTTGCAACTCGGCTGTCATTAAAATCACTTCACAGGTAAGCAATAATCATAATCATGATAGCAATAATCATGACACCTGTTTCCGGTAGCACACCTGCCGACTCGCAGGTGTGCTATTGCGAAGCGTCATACGCGTCAACTGTCCCACAATACTTTCTACTATGAAAATGAAATGCACTCAGTGGAAATCTGAAGATTTACATCCTCGTATTATAAACGACAGCGAAATTAAATATTACCGGCAAAATATGACTTCATTTTCTGTCGGCAATACTGAGCGTTTCATATTTCGAATGAATAGATTTGAGCAACCACTGATATTCTTAGCTATTCATTCAGTGCGCTTAACTACTTATTCTCTGACCCCTCCCCCCTCTCTTTCTTCCCCACCCCCTCTCCCCTCCCCTCCCCCCACCTCAAATTTTCCAATTCGAAAACAGCATTCCACCCAGCACTGAAGTACTTAGTTCTGAAGCAGTCGATGCCTATCTGACCATCTCCATATAATATAATCGTAACTCATTGAATGTTACTAACAAAAGTAATCACCTGAATAGCTTAACACCTCAACTCTAACCAACAATTTCTGATCGACTACTGCAGTTGTATTGGTCGGCCATATCGTGAATCATGAGGTCAATGATAGGAAGTCGATGTACCCTTTTTTTGCTGCCTTTTTTGTCTTCCAAAATTAGTGCCGACTGCCTTCAAATTTGATTTCACAAGGAGTTAGTTGTTCAAAATCGAATGATCTTTGCCCTCTTACCAAGATCCACGGTTGTTGGCCAACCTACAATATCATCTGTATTTCTTCCTGAGGGGGGTGCTTCTTTGAGCTGAGTGCAATCTTTTCGAGTTCTTCCTTACCAATTTCTCTTATTGAATCATCGCATTGATCCAAGTGGTTAGATTCTCGTTTATTAAATTCAACATCGCAAGTTCTATTCACATTTTATTTGGATTGGAGAGTGTGAAAGATTTAGGCAAACTCAATGTTTCCTATTGGAATCGCCTTCAAAGGCAAAAATCACTCCTTGAATCGTTACAGGAAATCAGGACTTGGATTAATCCTTGCACAATAAAATCCTGAATATACCTTATCATCGTTTTCCTTTCACATTACTTATGCTGTAAATATGATGTTAACGTTAAAAAAAATGCAAATTTTGTCTTCAAAGATGGATATGGTGAGTTATCCTGAATTGAGATAGTTGGAATTGTATGGACGGATGGTTGAGTGTGTCTGAGTCAGTAGAGAAAGGTGAGGATATTTGTTTATGCGGATATATATTGCGGTACACCACAATTTGATATGTGAGTAATCATATCGAAATATTTCACATCAACGAACATTACTCTTTCACAATTGAATTTATTTCTTTTTATCCTCACCGAAAACATCACCTCCGACACCTGCCAACGTCTGAAAAGATTGAATTCATTATTGATGTTGTGCTGAGCGATTGGGATTGCTCAAAATAGAGCATAAAAATGCACAAAGATTTATAAATGATGTTAATGTCATATAATCGTTTCATTTAGTAGATGGATTATTTTCTTGGAAAATTTCCAATTTCCTGAAAAATATTGAAAATTTTTTCCTTCAAATCCAAATTTTCTTCCAAACAACTTCGAATATTATTTCTCCAAGTTGTTAAAGTGTATAAACAAAGTGTGTATGGAGTGAGTAAAACACACTTCTTAAATAGATGATGAAAATCTCGGCATATTGAAATTTTTAGACAGCATTAGAAGCACTCATTGAACCTGATAATTCGGATCGAAAGTGCCTGCTACACCTCCCCCTGCAGGTGCTTTTGGTGCTTCCGGTGCTTCACCACCACCTCCAGCTGCAGCATCCTTCTTCTTATCGGCACCAAACACATCGTTTCCTACACCGGCAAGCGTCTGCAAACACGTAACCATAAATGATAAAGCGGAAAGCGTTAACTGAATAATGGCTATTCCTACACTGTGTTGCATTTCAGCGACTCACCTGGAGTTACTAGAGTAGTCCCGTAAGGTGAACGTTCTTACTCGCTATCGCGTTTATTTGTCAGATACCTCATATCAGAAATGCACATTCCTTGTTTATTGATCAAATATTGCGGTCATTTAAGTGCACTCTGAATTAAATTCTGAATCCGGCACGCTGAAATTATAGTACTACTTCCAGAGTTAGGGAATATGTGTTGAGATCGCATCGAAATTCCACGTCTAATCTGGAGACAACGGAATTGTTTCGGTCGTTCGAGTTTATTTTCCTCCTGTAATTTCTGGAGAAATTCCCAGCAACCCTTGTTAGAAGGATAACGATTATTATTCATGGATGCCATATGTAGAAAAAGATTTTAGTGCTAATGACATGGACTTCGTTGATGGATCGACGTTGCAGATTCCATTTGAACATATGCTGAAGTCACTAAGAATAGGAGTGCTATATGGCGACTAATTTATTTACTCTTCATTAAAGATACTTTTGATGAACCTCCCACGGGGAATAACGCATCGATAATACCGCTCTTGTTCGTCGTCAAACTGCCTTTAGAGAGCTTCCACCTGTTGTTTGGTACCAGTTTAATCGCCAGGCTCAATGAGACAAACGTGTCATGGTATTACAATCATTTGCTGGCATACCCCTTGATGGCCTAAGAGAAAACTAACCTGATAATTGGGGTCAAAGGTGCCGGCCACTCCACCACCTGCTGGTGCCTTTGGTGCTTCAGGTGCTCCACCGCCGCCACCACCACCACCACCACCACCACCACCACCAGCGACTTTCTTATCCGCCCCAAAGACATCCTGTCCCATTCCAGCCAGAGTCTGCAATTAATCTCATCAACAATGAATACTGTTGCATAATTATAATTGAAATATTCCTTTTAATAACATAACAGATCAAAGCGATAAAGTCTTTTAGAAGTTTATAAAAGGAACTGTCACTTACAGATCATTGATGGAAATAAACAATACGCATTTTTCATCTTTTCGAACAAATATAGGCAACGCTCCATTACCATTGCCGAAGTATGCAATTGACATTCTCAATGAGATCACTAAGAGGATTTCAAGATAAGTTTTTTCCTCTTACCCCTCTTTCATCACCTCATTGTTCATCACCCATCCTTTCTGACTTTTCATATTCTCTAATTGCACTTCATTCTCAACTCAGCACCTACAAAACTCTTTTATTTCAAATATTAACTTCCCATACCAATGGCTAAACTCTTTGAACCAAACTTCTACCGCATTCACATCCATACGAAATGAGAAAAATCTTTCGTTCGACGATTCAAATCAATTGGAACAAAATGCAAAGCTCACCTGGTAGTTGGGATCAAATGTGCCAGCCACCCCACCACCTGCAGGTGCCTTTGGTGCCTCAGGTGCTCCACCACCACCTCCACCACCACCAGCTGCTTTCTTATCAGCACCGAACACATCTTGTCCCATTCCGGCCAGTGTCTGCAATAAGTTGACGAATCTACGTACGTTGATTATATTGACCTTTTCCGCACAGTACAGATGGTGGCTTTTCTTTCTTCATATAGCTATTGCTATTCTATGCCGAGATGACTGTATACTACAGTTAATGCCTCTGCGGAAGTTGTAACAATTGAAACTTCTCAAGTATAACCTTTCAAAAGCATCTTGCTTCGGAATAAGAGAGAGAGAGAGAGAGAGAGAATGTTCTGAAATTTGCGATGTGAAAATTATTAAGGCAGCATCGTAAAAACAAGTTAGGGTGGGGTAGCAAAAAGAAGGCATCTAGTATAGCGAAGAGTGCCTGGATGAAAGAGCCTATAAAAGTTGCGATACCTGGTAGTTGGGATCAAAAGTACCCGCCATTCCTCCACCAGCGGGTGCTTTTGGTGCCTCAGCTCCTCCTCCTCCACCACCGCCAGCAGCTGGTGCTGCTCCTTCACCTTCCTTCTTCTTATCCGCTCCGAAAACATCCTGTCCCATTCCAGCTAATGTCTGCAACGAGGCAATACACACATCAACCGACAGATGGCCTAGAAAAATGCAAAGAAGAGCTTTTGTAGGACAATTATGGCTTGAAAATTATTCTGAAAGATAAATGTTTCACGAAAAAATCGTTGAGAGAAAATGATTTTGATCAATAATGAATTAAAACGATGAAATTTGAAACCCATCGGAGGAGCAAATATAGAGACGAAGAAAACCCAAATAGATCAGAGCAGTTTGTATCCCGAGCATCCATAAATCTAGGGACAAGCGTCTAAACTAGCCTGGTAATTGGGGTCGAAGGTACCCGCCATTCCTCCAGCCGCAGGTGCCTTAGGCGGTTCCGGAGGTGGCGCTCCGGCACCGCCACCACCTGCAGCAGCGTCGGCACCTTTTTTATCTTGTCCAAAAATGTCCTGACCCATTCCTGCCATTGTCTGTAATAACTCGACGATTAGTCACACCTTCCATGCAACAACTGCAAATAATAGTTGACTGATCGGTGCGTTTTTAAAAATTGCAGATATAAAAGAACCAAATCATAGGATGCCTCTGCAACATTTATTGAACTCTTATATCATGACCTTCAAGTAGTTCAAAGCAAACGACCTTCAATGACTCTTAATAAATGGAAAACAATTAGCCAGTTGCTTACTTGTTATATCCACATGCTTCCTGTCACCTTTATAAGCTGAAACAATGCGCTATTCTATTCTATAAGCTGATACTCGACCTACTCAAACGGCTATGATTTCTGATTTGGCGTTTATTACATAAATATTCTTCAGAATACTCAACCTGGTAGTTGGGATCGAAAGTCCCCGCAATGCCACCTTTATCGGGAAGTTTAGGAGCTGGTGGAGCTCCAGGTGCGTTATTGTTAGCTGCTTCTGAAAGTATTGCTTCTTACTAAGCAATGCTTTCATATTGTTTTGTAAACGGTAGCAATAAAAGCATGTGTCTAATAAAAGATGCTAAATTGCATTGTCACAACTATTACTATGCTTTCCGTTATTGCCTCGAGCATTTTTATGAATTTGAATTGCACAATATCCGCCTATGAAAGCAAATGAGATCTCTGTAATAAATGAAATGTTCGGTAATCTTCAACTCTCATTTTTACAGTTTTTCTCTTCTACAACCATGAAAATACTGCTGCATACGTATCAGCTGTAGCTAGCAACTTACTAAACAATTATTAACTAAAGTGGCTATTGGATGTGATAGCTTTAATGTCTATGAAGAACTAGTAGAGACACGGCAGATATTGATAATGGATAGAAAGNTATAATAGTCATAATAGTAACTGCAATAACGATAGAAGTAGTCGTTGTAATTGTTATAGCAGCTATATGGTTAATAAAAGTATTAGCTTATGGGTGCTATAGTCATAGAGCTGGTGGTTCTTAGAGCTCAACAGAACGGAGAAATAATTCTATGAAGAACTAGTAGAGACACGGCAGATATTGATAATGGATAGAAAGGTCGGAATCCGGAAACGATCCGGCACTATACCGGAAAGATTCGATATCTCGCAGTTATCGGAGACCGCGATTGTTTCAGTTTTATTCTGATGTTTGTAAATGTAAAATAGCCAACTTTTTTACTGAAATGTTAATATGTCCAACTCGTCGATGCGTCTTTTCAATGGTAAAAATAAATGCATACCGTAGCAATGAAATTGTGATTCAATTGAAGGGAGGATGGAGGGGATGTAAATGATGCTGACTGAGTATGAGGTTTAGAAAGGGTATATCACCAATGCTAGAGGGGGAGGAGGGGGTAAGAAAGGGAAAAGATGAGCTAAGAGAGCGAGATGGAGGATATTGGGCATTCATACGAGGAGACGACGATGTCTCATTCAGTGATCAGAGACGAAGAAGGCAGTAATACAACTCACTATCGCTTCCATCTCCTTCATTCTCCTTCTCATTTCCGCTGCTGTCCTTTTTCTTCTATAATGTATTATTATTTATACGACAATAAAATATTAATTTTTTAATTTACAGATGAATATATTGATAAGCAATCCACTCTTATCTTTGAGACTGTCTCTTCAGATATACCGTAAACTCTCGATTAATGATACGAAAAGTACAGTATTTCAGTTCGCAACATTGAGATAGGAGGTGTGTTTACTGGGAAGTAATCCACGAAATTGTGGCAGAATAGAAATTCTTATATAAGAAGGAGAAATAAATCAGAATGGTAATTGAGATGAGAGGTGAGAGGGGGAAGAATGATTTCAAAAATCGACCTATAATATTCAATTTTTGCCATTAAATTCGCTTGATATCGATAACTGTACTTATATATGCGACTTTCTTGTGGGAAAACGATGGAATCAATGTGGAAACGGTCAGCCACAAGTCAAGATACAATACTGATCTCAACCCACCACTGAAGACGCAAAATTCTGATCACCAACAGATTTGTTAACAACTTTAATGACTTAATAGCAAATGATTTTCTCTGTCCGATTGCAGTAAACAACCAGCCACAGCTGCTTATATCATTATTTGCCCAAAACCACCAATTTCCATAATTTGTGCTTCGGTAATTTAACCATATTAATCAAACATCAATGGTAATCTCAATCATATTTTATATTCTCTAAAATATTGCCCGAATTTGTAGATATGGACCAATGGGTTGAGTGAATTATTTTTAGCANCCATATTTTATATTCTCGAATTTGTAGATATAGACCGATGGGTTGAGTGAATTATTTTTAGCACATTTTAGGAATGTGGTTAAATAAACCAATAAAAAAAAACCTTTTTGCCGCCACCACAACATGAAGTCACTAAAGCATCTATCAACGATGCGGTTAGAATAAATGTTTGCAGCACAAATATACTGAAGCCGCCCAATAATACCAATTGCTCGAGACACATCGTCATCACCTTAAAATCACATCCTTATGTCGCAAAATCCCCAAAAATGAAATCATCCAACCTTCGTTTCGAACCCTCAACTGTTAAACATCGAACTAACCTCTTCCCTCTTGAGTCATTTTACTGGGATCCGCATTGTTTTCCACTTCAATTATAACGTTAACTATACGTAAGAAACATTATGTTTATCTCTTCTCAAAGAAACATGTTTTTTTAGAGTGGCCACTCAATTAATTTCAGCTTCATATTCATCACTTTCATTGCTGGACCCACTTCACCGTCGGTAGTATTTATTAGTCGCCTATAAAGTATGGGCATATGCAAATGCCCAGTCTTCGACATTTATATAGAGCAGCATGCTATCGTTTTCTGAAAAATCCTGCAAAGAAGCACACTTATCCGTCGCGATAGTTAAAGGTTTTTGTCTAATAACAATAACAATGGCTTAATCACATTGTCTAATTTTGCCGGCACAATGCTTTGACTATGAAAAAATTGGTTTTGGGAGGATGTTCNGGCACAATGCTTTGACTAAGAAAAAAATTGGTTTTGGGAGGATGTTCGAATAACACATTGCTTCGCTGTTGCTATTTCTTCTTCCTCCCTTCCTTCCAGCCTCCTTTCTCCAGTCCAGGGAATCATGGTCAATCAGGATCCTTTGCTTGAACAAGATGTCCTTTGCCTGTTATGACTGCCAGACATTTTGCAACTTCTCCATATATTACCGAGATAGGAGACGGAGAAAAGAAGAGAAACAGCTGGAAAACCTGGCCAACTAAAGCAAATTTTTGCACCGCCTTTAGGTGGCATGAACAAGAAAACGATCCATGCATTGCAGATACCTACCTTGAAGAGGTCTCCCGAACGATCGGTAACTTTATTTGTTCAGGGCGAAGCAAACAGTTGTTAGAAGCCTAAAGTGTGAAATAACCGCAGAGTCAGTGGGTGTATTCGATGTTACTGAAAATTTGCATATTTGCAAGGTTATTGACTATATGTTTGACCGTAACCGCACAAATAGTGCAAAATCTTCCAGTTTATTGATCTAATGCTCAGTAATCTCAACCGACACCGCTACTGTAGCAGATGAACAGTGGCAATATAAGCCAATATATACTAGAATTCGAGGACGTAGCGAACACTTTTTTTGCGGTAAGAAGCCATTATTGGCTTGAATTTTATACACTCAGAGAAGGCAACATTGCTCAATCAAGAGGGAAATCCTCGAAAGTTCTGTTCAAACAAAACGAACGCAATTCCTCAACCGCTTAGTGGCGTCGCCCAACTACCAAATAATGTTGTGTGGCATTTTGTATTACATTACGTTTAAGTTTATAAAGTTTACATATTTATTACTGAAATTAGCATAATTATTTTCTGCATTTGTGGCCTTCATTCATGCTGACAAGGCGTTCGATCTTATTGCATTCTTTTTTTTTTTTTTGCAGAATCGTTGAAAACCTCCGGAAATATACTCCGGAAGTAACTTGATTCAAAATTTTGGGATTACTAGAATTTCAGTTCCAATCAGACAGATGTTACATTTCGTTCAACACCTTCAACNCCGGAAATATACTCCGGAAGTAACTTGATTCAAAATTTTGGGATTACTAGAATTTCAGTTCCAATCAGACAGATGTTACATTTCGTTCAACACCTTCAACAAAAATTCCGCGATTGGCAACATACATCGAAAGGGATCGGCGAATAACAGCCATATAATAATCTATCAATCACCATATAACTTCAAATGTGTTTTATGGTGTATACTAGGAAATGCAGTTGTTCGAATATATGGTCGTTTATTTTGGAAATTAAATGAAGTGTATTTTTGCATGATTTCGATCATTTTATAACTTTGATTTGTTTTGCTGAGCGTATGTTATGTTAGCACTTCCAATGAAGAATTGACTAGAATGAAATTAAGAATCGAATTGAATTCGAATTAATCATATAAAATTGATTTCAAAAATGCGCAATTTCAGCATAAAAGTTGCTATATTGCTCCTATTCTTATGTACTAAACATCCACACACTCAAATTGATCGTAACCATCAACATATGTATCCCCACCTCGAAACAGCGAAATAAATTGAACTTAAATAAAATCATCAAACGACCTTAATGATTTGCTGAATATATAGGGAATTTTTTTCATAGCTTATAAGCCAGCTAGGGCATTTCACATTCATATAGACTGAATCGTTTTCATACTTCACTAAATAAATGGATTGAAATTTTAGGCAAAAACATGACTTGGCATTTTGCCAATTGCTTTTTGATGATCATGTTCGCTCTCAACTGCTTATATCATTTTATTCTTGTTTAATTCATCCAACGCAAAAAATAGTCCACATTAATAAGATGAATCCTTTTATTGTTGGTTAATTTTGTTATTCGACAATAAAATTGGAATTGTTTATTGACGAAATGACAATTTTGAAGGTATTTTATATTTATTATATCGATTTGCTCGCTAAGGAACCCTCGTTGAAGAAGCGAAAAGAGATCCATCAATTCAGCAATCAGTTATCACCAATTTTTCTTATCACTTCCGAAAATATTATTATCCAAAGCAGCCAATGTCTGAAATAGATTTATTGATTAGTGCATTAAATATAGTTTCCATTTAATTATCATCAATTTTTACCTACCAATTATATGGAATAACGTCAACTCTTAGCATAAAATAACAAATTTCCGAGCTAATTTACACGTTTTAGATGCTTCTTACGAGCCGGCGCTCTACCAATAAACGTTTTTTCATCTCGTCTCTACATTATCCAGAAATATCGCTGAAATATATTTAAGCGGAAAAGTCGCTCAAAATAAAAATAAAGCGAATTTAATATCGTGCTTTTAGCATTTCACTACTGAGAACATTTCGAATAAATTAAACAAGATGGCATCATCGAGCTTTTGGACGATTTCGACAATGATATGAGTGCTTATAGCGCAAGCTTAGAGCACGATAAATTCAGATTATGTTATCGAACTGGAGTGGAAAATTACCTGATAGTTGGGATCATAAGTGCCCACCATGCCACCTGCTGCAGGAGCTATTGGAGCACCACCTCCGCTGCAAACCTTTTTATCGGCACCGAACACATTGTTGTCTAGAGCCGCCAATGTCTGAAATTAAAACCCCTAATAACTTCAACGAATTTATTTCCAAATCTCATCAACTTCACAAATCTCTCTCCAAATCATCTGATACAGGACCTTCACATATTAGCTCTGGAAAACCAAAGGTCAGCTAATCATCACTGAAAAAAAGTAGATATTCTGCAATGCAACGATATTCAAACGTCTTAGTCTCTATTGCCATAAGCAAAAGCATTAATGACAATGCCTTAATACTTTATGCTTAATCCCGCTTTAAGCCTTCTTTTGTGCGCAAATGAATTTCAAAATTGGCCGCACCTGATAATTAGGATCATATGTGCCGACAATGCCACCACCTTTCGGAACAATCGGAGCCGAATTTTTCTTCTTATCACCACCAAAAACGTCACTGTCGATAGCCGCTAATGTCTGAAATCGTCTTCTAACCAGTAATGGCATAGTAAGCGCACATTTGAGGTATATAAGCGTTGCTATTAAATGAAAGCACCGTTTTTTTGTCCCTTCATAGATAATGCGCTTACAAAATCACCATTTTAGGGCTAGGTATGCTTAACTTTAGGCTTAAATGCATTTCATTTTAGGCTCAAATGTGCTTAATTTCAGGTCTAAATATACCTAATCTTAGGCTGGGATGTGCTTAATTTTAGGTTTAAATATGCTTAATTTTAGGCTTAGACATGCTTAATTTTAGGCGTAAATGTGCTTAATTCTAGGGTTGAATAAACTTAATTTTAGGCTTAAATCTGCTTAATTCTAGGGTTGAATAAACTTAATCTGATATGCTTAATTTTGGGCTTTAATATAATTAATTTTAGACTCAAATGTGCTGAAATTTAGGGCTAACCATGATTAACTTTAGGCCAAAATATGCTTAAGTTTAGGCTTAAATATGCCTGATTTTAGGCTTGGAAATGCCTGATTTTAGGCCCGAGTATACCTAATTTTACGCTTAGAAATGCCTAGTGTTAGGCCTGGATAAACTTAATTTTGGGCTTAATTATGCTCAAGTTTAGGCTTATACATGCTCAATTTTAGAGTTAAATATACTTAATTTTAGGCTTATAAATGCCTTATTTTAGGCTTAAATATACCAAATTTTTGGCTTCTGTATGCTTAATTTTAGGCTTAAACGTGCTTACTCCTAGATCTAAATATGCTTAACCATAGGCTTAAATATGCCTAATTTTAGGCCTAGAAATGCCTAGTTTTGGGCCTCAATATACTTAATTTCAATGTTAGATATGCATAATTTTGGCCCTAAATATACTTGATTTCAGGCTTAGAAAAGCCTAGTTTTAAGCCTGAATATACTTATTTTTAGGCTTAGATATGCTTAATGCTGGGCTTAAATGTGCTTAATTTTAGGATAGCTGTGCTTAACTTTAGGCTTAAATATGCCTAATTTTAGGCCTGAATATACTTAGTTTTAGGCTCAAATGTGCTCAGACGTGCTACTAAAGTTAAGCAGGTTTAAGCCAAAGCTTAGATATATTTAATTTAAAAATTGGGCACATTTAAGCCTAAAATTATGCATGTCTAAGCCTAAAATTAAGCATATTTAGCCCTAAAAATACTCATTTTTAAGCCTGAAATTAGCCATATTTGAGCCTAAAGTTAAGCATATTTGGACCTAATGTTAAGCGTAGTTAGCCCTGCTTAACTGCTTAATGTGCTAATATTTAAGCCCACCCACTGCTCATCTCGTTTTTTCCATTCGTTTCTCTCTGTCTCACCACATATGTTCCTAGTTGCGCGTGTGCTTAGCCGTTACCCTGTGCCACACCTAACATACAAATGTAACACTCCTTAGTCCTATCATACCTTTTAGCGCATATTAGCAATAGCTTTTTGAAAGATCACATGCAGGTTATCAAATGCATGTATAAGATTACCTACCAGGAAGACTTATGAGGGCAAAACATCAAAAGATCGCATTTCAAATAAAATAATATTAACGTCCACATAAAATAATAAACCAAGAATTAAGCGAAATCACTGATGATTAATCCATCGAAAAGTGATCGTTATTATCGGCTGATATCGAAAAAAATGATTGCTGATTGATGCAATTATGGAATAACCTGGTAATTGGGATCATATGTTCCTGCCATTCCACCTTGAGTGGGTACTCTAGGTGGAGCAGGAGCACCATCTGCGCATGCCTTCTTGTCAGCACCAAATACGTCACCACCAACTGCAGCCAGTGTCTAAATGATAGACCTCTCTTACTTATAAGGTTCACAAATAAAAGATTTAATAAAGAAATTGAAGTTATTTGGCTTAGGAAAAAAGCTATCGCATTTGTATTACAGGTTGAGATGTGTCTATAATATTATTACCGGAGGATTCATATTCAATCATGCGCAGCATGGTTCGTTCATCTTTTCTTTACTCCGTCATTACATCAAAATTTATTTTATCAAATTATATCTTCGATTATCTAGCAAAACGAGAACTGAGGCACCGTGAAAGGTTAACGTTTGCACCTAAAGATTTATGCAACAATTAGGGGCATTTGTTTATTATGAGTTGCATAATGGAAAGAACTAACTGAATAATGCATAAATCCATAAGACTTTATGCGTAACATCTATGTCCTCCGTACCATCCGGAAATTGAATTTTCTGGNTGTATAAAGACTTTATGCGTAACATCTATGACCTCTCTACCATCCGGAAATTGAATTTTCTGGAGTTCTTGCTTTATCCTACTCTTAAACCTGCTGAAATATGTGGCTCTTCCTCGACATAACGTGACCTCTTATTATTGACTATACTCACCTGGTAATTAGGATCATATGTTCCAACAAAACCCCCTTGAGCAGGTGGTTTTGCCAGTTGAGCGCCATATCCATCAACTTTTTTATCTGCACCGAATACATCGCCTCCAACTGCAGCCAATGTCTAGAAGAACACAAGCTAATCATCGCACGAATTTTCATATATCTGGCCGATCAGATGCCCTGAATCTAATGGTCAAGTCTACATCCCCTATCAGTAAATGTAACACCGAAATATGATACGCTAGCATGTATCCAATGAAACATAAAGATTAAGCT